>JACBKR010005693.1:0-16821 GCA_014218235.1 Colocasia esculenta | reverse complement strand
ATAGCACGGGTAAGTGGGCGGTGAGGTGATGATTTCTACCAGACTGCCGGTACACCCCTTGTGCCGAGCAACTGTGACTATCGTTGTTTATCACATTTTACGATATTGTCCCTATCTCATATCTATTTATACCCTCTCATCTGTTCACGTTCTCTCTACACTCTCATCTATCTCGTCTAGTACTCTCATCTATTTTCTTGGTACTCTATTTGGCCATACAATTGATTATCTAAATTAACAAACAAGTAATATATGCCAGCGCAATAGGCCCGATCTGGTCCTGGGGAGGAGCGCCCCGAAAAAGTGTCAGTGCCATGGGAGTAAAATGATCAGGATGTGTACGGCATGCATCCAGCGCCATTTAATAACAATCACAATTTAATTTATGACAATCAATATATCAATCTCTATGCTATCATTCTCTGGGTTGACAAAATGCTCGACCAGAGATGCTATATCTACTAGTGCACCATGGTGCCAACCAATATAATATTTCATTACATGGCCAATCATTATCATACTAGTTTTGCAATATCTCTGTTGGAAGTTTTATCATTCTCTTGCCATCATGTTCTATTACTCTCTTAGCTATATTTTGATCGTTCTCTTTAGTTATCTGCTTATAGATATTTGTTGGCCCTTTCGGTATGGCAGCAAGCTAGCCTAGAGGGGGTGTGAATAGTTTTTTTTTTTGAAATCTGAAATACAAACTTGAACACAGAGAAATAACACTTGAAGGTTTGGTTAGTTTAGTGTGATAAAGAGTAGCAGTGCGAGAAGAAAATAAACAATCACACAAGGGACACAAGGAATTTATCCTGGTTCGGCCCTTCCCACATGGAAGTCCTACGTCCAGTCCCCAAGCAACCTCTTGGATTTTACTAACCAAGGGTACAGTCCCCTTAAGGACACTACAACACCCTGGATACCCCACCAGGTCTTCTTCTCTTTTCCCGGCAAGAAGGAAGTCCACTTCTTTTCTAGGCTCAGAAGCAAACCTACTTCTTTTACAGGTTCAGAAGTAAACCTCCTGGAACAAACCCCAGGTGGTTCTGCTAGACTTAAACCCCAGCTAGGTCCTGTTGGTACAAACCCCAACAAGGTTCTGCTAGACACTAACCTCTAGCTAGGGTACACACTGTATACAGTCCTACAGCTGGACAAGGGTCTTTCTTAGAAAAGAAAGAACAAGACTGAGAGCTAATACAAGATGAACACTATGGACTTAGCTCACAGTCACAGACTCTTTCCCTCAAGATTACAATGAGCATGGAGAAAGGAAGAGAAGAAGGTTGAAGGCGATGGAAGACTTCTGCTTGAAAGCTTCTGTAGATTTTGGCTCGAGCTCTTCTCTCTTTCTCTGAGTGTTGTGGCGTGAAGGTTCTTCTTACAGTTGTACACTCTTGAAGGTTTCAGGAGGCTCTGCTTTTATCTTCAGCAATGCTCCATCTTTTATATGAGCAGCTTGAATAATCGTTGAAGAGATCCGTTGGAGTTCTAGCCGTTGCTCATCTCCTCTTCATTTGTCTTGATCAGACTTTGATGGTCTTCGAGGTCTGTGAGCATGGAAGAAAGTGTTAGCATAAAAGAGTGTTTATGATAAATGATGCATAGTACTGTGCTTCTGCTAACATACTGAAAATAGTAGGTCAAATCTTTTTCTGACAAGATTTATGCATGCAGCTTTTTCTGTCAGACAAATATTTAACTTTCAATGAGCGCCAAAAACACTTTCAAAATATTCAAGAGAAATCGTTGTTCATTTACAAGTAAATCGTTGCGAGTTTATGAACAAATCGATGTGAAAGACAAGTCGTTATGATCATTGAAGAAATCGTTATGAGCATGACTTATGAAATCGTTATGGGAACGACTTCTTAACAAATCGTTATGAAGGCAAGTCGATGCGTTCACTTAAGAAATCGTTACGGTCTAAAGAAATCGTTATGAGCATGACTTATGAAATCGTTATGTGAAGAGTCGTTGCTCATTTGTAAAAAATCGTTGTGAGAGCAATCGTTGTCTCACTTAAGAAGTCGATGTGATCACTTATGAAATCGTTATGCAAGGAAATCGATATGAGGGTAAATTGTTGTGGCTATAAAAGGAATCGTTCTGAGATCGATTTCTTAACAATCGTTATAGCGCTTATTAACTTTGGCACTTAAACTGAAATCGATGTATATTGATTAAACATCGATTTATCATTTTAGTGCGCCATATTGCATCAAAGTGAGATTCAGCATTTTGCTATGATATTGATGCGACACAGATGAAGCATGATATTAATGAGACTCATCATTTGTTAAAGGGATTGATGCAACACAGATGAAGCAAAAATTTATGAGTACCTATTTTATTATCTCCGCAATATATTTTGTTATCATCTAAATGCATCATATATTTTGTTATCACCAAAATACCAAGATCACAGATAACCATAGAGTGGTTCAACAATCTCCCCCTTTTGGTGATGACAAAATTTATGCGAATTTTCTGAATGATAAAAAATTTAAGCAGAAAATTTAAGCAGAAAATTCATAGAGCATACTTACTCTCCCCTTTTTGTCAATAATCTGAAAAGGTCTTACCGTGTATCTCCTTCGTTTTGAGAGAGTTTCTTACCATAGAGGGGTTCAAAATTTCTCCCCCTTAATCAGAGCTCCCCCTTAATGAGAGGCTCTATCACTGCCTTGAGCACCCTTTGTTCTTGATGCTCCAAGGCTTCCCTGCAAACAACTCATTCAGATGTAGGTACCCAAAACTTTTTGGGTCCTTGATGGTTAGAGGCATGAAAGTATCCTTTCGGAATCCAAACTAAGTGCTTGGTTGTGCAGGTGTTTACTGTGTGTCCTAGTTTATTGCAATGAGAACAATGAAAATACTGTTTTTACAGTTCTTATTGCTTTTATGACACTTTCCAGAATCCTTTTTCACTTGATGAGTTTTGCTTATTTGAAAAGCCCATTCTTGAGGAGTGATGGATTCTTTTACAAATTTAGGTGATGGATACTGTTCAGCAGATTTGACTTGTTTTCCCTTTTCTGAGGATTTGTATCAATACCTTGCTTATTTTTTCCAGATTTTGATCCTTTTAAGCATAGGGCTAAGGATGTTTTTCCATTAGTTAGTTTACTAACTAATTCTTTTAAATATACGTTTTCTTCAGTTAGAGTTTTTAATTTTCCTACTAACTCTAACTTCTCATCCTCCTTTCTTTTTAACTTTTCATTTTGAAGAGAGTTATTATCCTTGCATTCTTTTAACTGCTCTTCTAACTGTTCCAATTCTGACTTAAGATCAGAATTAGTGTTTTCTAAACAGGTAAGGTTGCTCTTAGTTTTTAGTTCTTTTACCACAACCTTATGCTTATTATATAGTTCATTTACGACTTTTTCTAAGTCTTCTGATTCTGACCCTGAATCTGTGCATGAATTGAATGAGGGTTCAGAGAGTACCTCATCTAGTCCTACCATGAGGGCTAGATTTACCTGCTCATTTTCTGATCCTGAGCTTGATGATTCTGAGTTTGAGGCCTCATCATTTTCCAAGCAGCTGCCATGGCTTTTCTCTTGAATTTCTTGTGCTGCTTCTTGTGCTTTACGGTTTGACCAGTCTTTCTGAGCCTTGACAATCTGGTCTTAGATGTCCAGGTTTCCTGCATTCATAGCACACTGGTTCTTTTTCTTTTCTTTCTTTCTTTTGGATCCTTCTCGATCCGTTTTCTTCCTTCTTCAAGAGCTTCTGAAGCTTGGACAATACTTCATCAACATTGTTGTCTTCAGAATCTGCATGTTGAGAACTAGAAGAAGAGCCAGAAGGAGCTTCTACAATTTTAAGAGCGTTAGTGCATTTTATTTTAGATGAGCTTCAGATAATCGCTCCATATTTATTTCATGTGCCATGAGAGAACCTATCAAATTATCGATCGATAATTTGGTCAAATCATGAGCTTCTTCAATGGCAGTTACCTTAGGTGTCCATGATATAGTTAAGGACCTAAGTATTTTTCTAACATTTTCTTCATCAGAAAGATTTTTACCTAGAGAGCTTAAACTTGCTACTATGGTTGAAATGATTATACATAGTAGTAATGTCTTCATGAGGAAGCATTTTAATTGTTCATATTGAGATACTAGAATATCTATCCTAGTTTGCTTCACTTTATCTGTTCCTTCATAAGTTGCCTGCAGTTTATCCCATATATCTTTGGCAGATTTGCATGCAGACACTCTACTGAATTCCTTTTAGATAAAGCGCAACATAAATAGTTTTAGCTTTAAAGTTTAGTGATAACTTTATCTTATCCGCTGCTGTGATATTAGTAGTGCTTTCAGCAGGGACAAAAACAAAATCACCTACCTCAATTACTTGCCAAGATCAAAGTCTGTGCCTCGAATGAAGCATTCCATTCTCATCTTCCAATATTGATAGTCTTCCCATCGAAGAATGGAGGTCTGGTGACGGATATTGTCCTTCAGCATATCCTGAGCTGCCATGGATTTTGCTCTAAGATCGTTGGATCTTCTTGAAAGTTCAGAGACCCGCTCTGATACCACTTGTTGGCCCTTCGGTATGGCAGCAAGCTAGCCTAGAGGGGGGGTGAATAGTTTTTTTTTTTGAAATCTGAAATACAAACTTGAACACAGAAATTAACACTTGAAGGTTTGGTTAGTTTAGTGTGATAAAGAGTAGCAGTGCGGAAGCAAATAAACAATCACACAAAGGACACAAGGAATTTATCCTGGTTTGGCCCTTCCCACATGGAAGTCCTACGTCCAGTCCCCAAGCAACCTCTTGGGATTTCACTAACCAAGGGTACAGTCCCCCTTAAGGACACTACAACACCCTGGATACCCCACCAGGTCTTCTTCTCTTTTCCGGGCAAGAAGGAAGCCCACTTCTTTTCTAGGCTCAGAAGCAAACCTACTTCTTTTACAGGTTCAGAAGTAAACCTCCTGGAACAAACCCAGTGTGGTTCTGCTAGACTTAAACCCCAGCTAGGTCCTGTTGGTACAAACCCCAACAAGGTTCTGCTAGACACTAACCTCTAGCTAGGTTACACACTGTATACAGTCCTACAGCTGGACAAGGGTCTTTCTTAGAAAAGAAAGAACAAGACTGAGAGATAATACAAGATGAACACTATGGACTTAGCTCACAGTCACAGACTCTCCCTCAAGATTACAATGAGTATAGGGAGAAAGGAAGAGAAGAAGGCTTGAAGGCGATGAAGACTTCTGCTTGAAAGCTTCTGTAGATTTTAGCTCGAGCTCTTCTCTCTTTCTCTGAGTGTTTGTGGCGTGAAGGTTCTTCTTACAGTTGTACACTCCTTGAAGGATTTCAGGAAGGCTGCTTTTATCTTCAGCAATGCTCCATCTTTTATATGAGCAGCTTGAATAGATCTGTTGAAGAGATTCGTTGGAGTTCTAGCCGTTGCTCATCTCCTCTTCATTTGTCTTGATCAGACTTTGATGGTCTTCGAGGTCTGTGAGCATGGAAGAAAGTGTTAGCATAAAAGAGTGTTTATGATAAACGATGCATAGTACTGTGCTTCTGCTAACATACTGAAAATAGTAGGTCAAATCTTTTCTGACAAGATTTATGCATGCAGCTTTTTCTGTCAGACAAATATTTGACTTTTCAATGAGCGCCAAAAACACTTCAAAATATTCAAGAGAAATCGTTGTTCATTTACAAGTAAATCATTGCGAGTTTATGAACAAATCGATGTGAAAGACAAGTCGTTATGATCATTGAAGAAATCGTTATGAGCATGACTTATGAAATCGTTATGGGAACGACTTCTTAACAAATCGTTATGAAGGCAAGTCGATGCGTTCACTTAAGAAATCGTTCGGTCTAAAGAAATCATTATGAGCATGACTTATGAAATCGTTATGTGAAGAGTCGTTGCTCATTTGTAAACAAATCGTTGTGAGAGCAAATCGTTGTCTCACTTAAGAAGTCGATGTGATCACTTATGAAATCGTTATGCAAGGAAATCGATATGAGGGTAAATTGTTGTGGCTATAAAAGGAATCGTTCTGAGATCGATTTCTTAACAAATCGTTATAGCGTTTATTAATTTTGGCACTTAAACTGAAATCGATGTATATTGATTAAACATCAATTTTATCATTTTAGTGCGCCATATTGCATCAAAGTGAGATTTAGCATTTTGCTATGATATTGATGCGACACAGATGAAGCATGATATTAAATGAGACTCATCATCTGTTAAAGGGATTGATGCAACACAGATGAAGCAAAAATATTTATGAGTACCTATATTTTATTATCTCCGCAATATATTTTGTTATCATCTAAATGCATCATATATTTTGTTATCACCAAAATACCAAGATCACAGATAACCATAGAGTGGTTCAACAATATTAATTATTTAAAGCAAGCTTGTTTACATGAGATATTAAGTCCTACTGAGCGTTATCGCTCACCCTGCGCTTTTGTTGTATGTGTTTCAGGTAAGTCAGGTGATGACCCTACGCACACCATGGGAATGGATTGGAGTGATGAGCGATCAGGAGTCATAGCGACGGAGTGTCATTAGTATCTTAGAGTATAATTAGATATTTGCTTAATTACCCTTTTCAGTTGTTATGATGTTAATGAGCCCTATGTTATGGCTCAGAATTAGTGGATGTAATAGTTTAGATGAATTATCAATAAAATAAAGAGTTTATTGCAATTACTGTTCATTAGTTGTTCTAATATTTGTGAATGTATGCGCAATCCACGTTACCATACACGTGTTCATGCCTCTCTGATTTATTCCGCTGCTAAATTGGCGGGGCATGATAGTTGGTATCAGAGCCTAGGATGTCCTTTTTAAGATATTTTAAGTCTATGATGTTCTAGGTGAACTGCCCTGACACGTGTCTTAGTCAACCACCATACCTATGTGAGGATTGGGTAGAACCATGGTTAAAGATCTGGATACGTTCATCTATTTATATATATGTATCAACTAAAATATTATTACTTTAGCATCCTAATACCAATTTTATTCTTGAACGACCCTTAAATGGACGCCAAACATACGCCACTGCAAGACGAAATGATGTCAACTCAAAAACTAGCCCGGGCATGTCAGAAGTCGTCCAACTGCTGGAAGGAGCCTTAAGGATGACCAAGAAGATTAGAAAAGCGGCTAAAAAGAACGAGAAGAAAAGACACAACTAAGACAAGAAGGCAAACACACAAAAGAAACATAGCAAGATCATCTACCCTCATTGTAGTAAGCCGGATCATGTGGCTAAGGAATGCTGGCGAAAAGTGGGTGCATGTTTACGATGTGGCAGTATGGAGCATCGGATTCGAGATTGTCCCCTCCCAAAGGAAATACCTACTAGCACTAAAGCTCTCAACCCTAGGACAACACAGAAACAACCAAAAAGGGGCCAGAGAAAAGTAAAGGATAAGAAGAAGGACGGGCGATTAGCCTTTAGTCACGAAGTACAATGCGAGCACTGCAATAAGACGGGCCACATATCAAATGATTGCTGGAGGAAACAAGGAAGCTGTTTGCGATGTGGCGACCCAACCCATTGGATTAGCAGATGCCCACAAATAAAGGACCAACGTCATGAAGGATCAAGACCACAAGCTACACTGGAAATCTTGGCACGATACTCCCTAAAGAACGTAGTGGGAACCGTGGGAGGTAACTTTGAACTTACGATGATTAATTCTTTTAAGCATGTAGCGATGATTCATACTTAACTAAAGTAGTCATGGAAGGTAACTCTAAACTTACAACAATTAATACGTATTTGACATGAAATGATGATTTATATGTGACCGAAGTGGTAATGGAATTGGGGACCAAATTCTTTTTAAAGAGGGGGAGGATGTAGTACCCCGAAAAATCTATTAATTAAAAATTATGGATAAATTAAAATTTTATCAATTAATAAAATCAACCAGTTAAAAAATGTACGCATTATTATCACATGCGTATAAACCCATATAAAAATTCCATAAAAATAATTATACTTTAAATAATATTCTCTAATGACCCATTAAGAAATTGGACATAGAAAAATTATTTAGTCCAAGTTTAAGAATTTATGCGACTTATTATTGTAATTAATGAATTAGTCGGAGAACTCTTATTTTATGAGCTAAAGTGGTTTATAAATTAAAATAAATGTATGAGTGGACTTTAACTAATATGGGATGATGATCCATTATGATATTTGGACCAATGGACAATCTTGGCCCAAGAATAAATTCCCTCATAAAAGGATAATTAAAAAATCCAATAAGTAAAGTAAGAACATGGATTGTTCAATTGGCTCACAGAGTTATTGGGCCAAGAGTAAAAGCTCAAATGATGAAGATTAGAAATATTGGCATAAATAGTATTAAATCAAATTAAAAGTATGAAATTAATTAAATAAGCATGATAAATAGATTTACATAAGGATAAAGAGTGAATAATTGAAATTAAATCAATATCCATTAAGTCAAATTAGTAATGGGTTTTTTTAATGGACCTAACATGGATTGTTGGGCCCAAATAAGAAGATCTCATCATGAGATGGGAGTTAATTAAGTGAAATTCGTATTAAATATATTAAAAATTAGAAAAAGAGTTAAGATAAATAGTAAATAACCTTTATATATCTCTAAAAAGAGTCCTAGACTTACCCTAACCTATTACCACGAAATTAGATCTCTCTCCAAGCCAATTAATGGATAAATGCTAAAATAGGGGGAGATAAATGGGAATTTCGGAGTTAATTAATAAATAAATTAAATAAGGGTAAGATAAATACTAAAAAGGTTATAAATATCCTAAAAAGAGTCATAATCCTATCATAACACATTACCCATGAAATTTAATCTTTTCCCAACCCTAATTAGGAGATAAAGGAGAGAAATTAGATGATAAATAAGAGAAATTTGAAATTTAAGGAAAATGAAGAGTTTTAGAAGAGTAGGACTCTTAAACCAAGCCATACACACCCCAATTCGGCCCTATCACCCCATAGATCGTTGCTGGAGCTCTAGGGGACGAAGAGAGGAGCTGAGGACGAGAGTAGCAAGAAGGAAGGAGCTTGGAGCAAGAGGATGTCATCTTTTACCTCGTCTTCAAGCCCTAGGATTTCTTAAACGCGTGAAAGGTAGATAATCTCTCAATCCAAATCCGTGTAAAATTTACCCTAGGAAGACTTGATGTTCTTGAGCAAAAGTCATTTGGTTTCGCTCCATTTCGATCTCCCATGAGGGAGAATTAATTCTTTGAATCCCTGTCAATTCCATGTTCCTGACCCTTCATGTTTACTCTTAAACCTTGAGCATACATGACCCCATGCCATGAGAAAATTCTCATAAATACTACATCATGTTAGCTTTCAAACGCCTCTAGTTTGTCTAATTTTCATTATGTATTCATCTCTAATTAATTCGTTGAACTCTGTCTGTGCATGTTAGGTCACTGAAATGTCAATTGCTCAAAGCATGCCTAAACCTTGTCTATTTTCAAATTATCATGCATGTAAATAGATCTATGTGTCTACTTTCATTAAAACTGGTTTCATGATTTTTGGATCACCGTGAGATTTTATATAGAATTTAGAATGACCATGTGTCAAAAGAGATTCGCCCTGGAAAAAAGGGAAAAGGGCTGGACCCTACCTGATATCGCGTCGGCGCGACCCCCCGCGATATCAGAGGGTCGCGCCAGGCTGTGGCGTCGTGTCAAAAACGCGGCGGCATCAGCCGCCGTGATTTCCACCCCTGGACCGGGCCAGACCGTCCGGTCCACATGACGCGCCAGGCCGCCCCGTCGCGATGTGAATCGCGACGGGCTCCCCCGCCGCGATTTCGGTTTTCAGCCAGAACTTGATATTTACAGTTATACCCCTGTTCTATTTACTATATAACCCTTGTTTAAGCTAATTCATACACTATTAATCATATTCTTTACCTGAATGTTATTAATTGACATTAATTAAATAATTCTTAGTAATTAAAAGCCGTGCGCACGACTTATCATATTCTCAAGATTTCTTTACACTTGCACACACATATAACATTATTAATTGCCATTGACCCTAATAAATTATGCAATAATCTATCTGGTAAATTAGTGAAATAAATGATTAAATTTCCCTCTTTAATTAATCACATTTTGTTTTTGTCTTATACGTGCGTTTTGAATATCGTTATCGTTTTCCCTCGGCTTCGAGCACTCGAGGCACGACAGACCCGTTTTCTACACACTTTCTCTGACTTGGACCACCTCTCCATAGAAAATACTCTCAACTAGGCCAAGGACTCCTTGTCAAGGCCTCCGTAAGTCTTCTTGGCTTTGGCATACGTCCATTGCCGACGGGCTGGTTGTACCCTAAAACTCATTACATCTTAGGGATCAGTACGATCTATGGCCTTATTCTCTTCTTACCTTATGATCATGCCGGACCATCTGGCCTGTGTTCATAGCACGGCTAGTGGGCGGTGATGATTTCTACCAGACTGCCGGTACACGACCTTGTGCCGAGCAACTGTGACTATCGTTGTTTATCATGTTTTACGATATTGTCCCTATCTCATCTACTATCTATACCCTCTCATATGTTCACGTTCTCTCTACACTCTCATCTATCTCGTATAGTACTCTCATCTATTTTCTTGGTACTCTATTTGGCCATACAATTGATTATCTAAATTAACAAACAAGTACTATATGCCAGCGCAATAGGGCCTAATCTGGTCCTGGGAGGAGCGCCCGAAAAGTGTCAGTGCCCATGGGAGTTAAAATGATCAGGATGTGTACGGCATGCATCCAGCGCCATTTAATAACAATCACAATTTAATTTATGACAATCAATATATCAATCTCTATGCTATCATTCTCTGGGTTGACAAGATGCTCGACCAGAGATGCTATCTCTACTACTGCACCGTGGTGCAACCATATACACTATTTCATTACATGGCCAATCATTTATCATACTAGTTTTGCAATATCTCTGTTGGAAGTTTTATCATTCTCTTGCCATCATGTTCTATTACTCTCTTTGCTATATTTGATCGTTCTCTTTAGTTATCCTGCCTTATAAGATATTAATTATTTAAAGCAAGCTTGTTTACATGAGATATTAAGTCCTACTGAGCGTTATCGCTCACCCTGCGCTTTTGTTGTATGTGTTTCAGGTAAGTCAGGTGATGACCCTACGCACACCAATGGGAATGGACTGGAGTGATGAGCGATCAGGAGTCATAGCGACGGAGTGTCATTAGTATCTTAGAGTATAATTAGATATTTACTTAATTACCCTTTTCAGTTGTTATGATGTTAATGAGCCCTATGTTATGGCTCAGAATTAGTGGATGTAATAGTTTAGATGAATTATCAATAAAATAAAGAGTTTATTACAATTACTGTTCATTAGTTGTTCTGATATTTACGAATGCATGCGCAATCCACGTTACCATATACACGTTGTTCATGCCTCCCCGACTTATTCCGCTGCTAAATTGGCGGGGCATGACATTAACTCTGTAATTACTTAGTTACCACGGACTTACCTAGTTACAGAGTCCCTGAGTTACATACTATGTAACTCTGTAATTACATGTGTAGTTACAGAGTATGTAGTTACAGAGTTACATGTATAGTTACATAATATGTACATGTGTAATTACACACTTACATGTAGTTACAAAGTTACACATGTAACTCTGTAACTACATACTTACATAGTTACAGGAATTACATACTTACGCAGTTACAAGAATTACACATGTAACTCTGTAACTAGGTAAGCCCTAGGTAAATCCTGGTAACTAGGTAACTCCTTCCGAAACTATGTAAGTCTGTAACTAGGTAAGCCATGGTAACTAGGTAAGCCCTAGTTACATAATATGTACATGTGTAATTAGACACTTATATGTAGTTACAGAGTTACACATGTAACTCTGTAACTACATACTTACATAGTTACATGAATTACATACTTACACAGTTACAGAAATTAGACATGTAACTCTGTAACTAGGTAAGCTCTGGTAACTAGGTAACTCCTTCTGAAACTATGTAAGTCTGTAACTACATACTTATGCAGTTACATAATTACACAGTTACAGGATTTACATACTTACACAGTTACACATGTAACTTTGTAAGTATGTACTTACACAGTTACACACTTTCGCAAGTGAAACAGTCACAAGGGAGGATAACGGGGGTTAACGGCAGAGACCTAAAAATAAATCCTGCATAAAGCAGGGATTGGATAGTGCGAGAAAACCTGACAGGGATCTGAAAATAATGTCAGATCCCTGCCAGGGACCAACAATAATTCTCCCTCTTTTTCCCCTTGTCGCGTGACGGGGGGTGGGTGTTGTAGTTTGTATAATGCATGTTTGTGAAGGCTGGTGGGTTAGCCGTCACAAATAAATTGTCTCATTTATTTTTTATTATTAATATTTATTTATAATAGAGTACTTATCACAGGTGTGTATGTCATCGTAAAAACTATTTAATCATTTATTTTTTATTATTTAATATTTATTTATAATAGAGGACTTATCATGGGTGTGTATGTCATCGTAAAAACTATTTAATTGTGATGATTTTTTTGTCAAAAAAATGAGACACAAGTCATGGAAAAATTAGGGTGAGTATTTGTGAGTTCTTTTTTAGAAGTCGACACAAATAATTCTATTTTTACGATAACACCAGCCATCACAAATACCCTCCTTTTACGACGGCTCATTTCTTACTCATAAGAAACATGTATTAATTTGTGACAGATTTTGCAATCGCAGCAAATAACCCTCCCTCTTGTAGTGAAAGGATGGGTTCTTTTATTCTTTTTACTATTTTTTAGTATGTGATACGGGGGTTCCCCCCGGTTGGCCAGAGCCTCGACTTGGCCGACCTCCTAGAGTACCAGAGCCAACGTCCTAACGTAGCTGGAACCAGAACCTTTTGTCCTTTATTCCGACGAATCAAGTAGGATAGGATGACCTCCTTATCTCCCTTAGGCCGACAACATCAGCTCGGCCAAGGACGAGTATTACCCGGCTCGACCTTGACTGATACGGAGCACGACGTATCCGTAGGATTCCCGGAGCGTGGCTCGTGTAATGGCACCCTTGCATTGACCGATGAGGTAATGGCCGAGGATCGTGCATCCGGTAATTGCGGCCATTAAGACCACGATTTGGACTATCTGACATGCTGGTTACGACCACGATCCGACGACAATCGCGGAGATTTGCCGCAGGATTCGTGATGTCATCCAACTAATTCCACAGGAGCCAACCTCTATAAAAGAGGCAAACACTCTTCAGACCCAAGTACGATGGTCTACTCTTTGAGCTAGGCTAGACCATTCTGCTCGGCTAGCTACTGACTTGAGTGTCGGAGTGTCTCCCCGCAGAGATCCCTTGATAGGCTTTGCAAGTCCTTAGGCAACGTCGTCGGGAGCTCGGAGCACGCGTCCTAGGTCTTCTAAGCGGGCTTCAGATTGGTCCCTCGGCTTAGTCGTCTCGGCTCGAACACCCATACCGTAACTGTAGCACCCTTGATTTTTAAAATCAAGAAAAATAAAAATTATTATTTAATAAATGAGATAAATCGATTTAATTATAATAAAGGATAATACATGAAATAAAAGGGAATTAATGCAATACACATTAAGCTAAATTATTAGTGGGTTACTCTAATAACCCAAACCCAATAGAATGGGCCCAAATAAGGATAGCCCATCATGGGATGAGAGGTAAATAGGCTAAATTCGTATCTAATTAATTAAATAAATAGTAAAGGGTTAAGATAAATGTTAAATAACCCATATATATCCTAAAAAGGAGTCCTACCCATATCCTAACCCTTTGACCACGAAATTAGCTCTCTTCCAACCCTATTAGGTAGATAAATAAGAGAAGGTGGGAGATAAATACCAATTTTCGGAGTTGGATGAGAGAGAAGGAGTTTTAGGTGACTTAGAACTCTATAGGCTATCAAAACACCCAAAATCTCTTCCCTACCACCCATAGTTCGTGGCTGGAGTCTTGGGAGATGAAGGGGAGGTGTTCTGGACGAAGGATCTTGGAGGAGAAGGCTGGAGCAAGAAGCTTCTTCATCCCGTTTTCGTCATTCAATCTAGGGCTTTCTTACTTCATGAAAAAGGTAGGCAATCTCTCAAGCTAAAATCGTGAAACAATTACCCTAGGTAGCCTTCATGTACCTCTTCAAAAGCCCTATGGTTTCGTTGTATTCCGTTCATCCATTTGGGCGAATTAATTCATGAAACCCTGCTGTGACCATGAACCCTAATCTCATATTTTCTCTAATCCCCTGCACGTACTTGTTCCCATGCTATGATAAAATTCTCAATGATACTACAGTTCAATAGCTTTCGAACGCCCTTGGTTTCGTTCTATTTCGATCTCCCATGAGGGAGAATTAATTATTTGAATATCTGTCAGATACATGCACTCGACCCTTCATGATTGCTTGTGAACCCCATTTATACTTGATCTTGGATTATGATAAAATTATCATAAATACTACATCTTGTTAGCTTTCAAACGCCGCTGTTTCGTAATTTTTCGTCATGTATTCACCCTTGAACAATTCGTGGAACACTGACTGCGCCTGTTTAGGTCACCGAAAAGTAACCTGATCAATGCATGTCTAAACCTTGACTATTTTCAAATTAATCGTGCATGTTGATAGATATACATGTCTACTTTCGTTTAAAACTGGTTTCATACTTTTTGGATCACCGTACTATTTTATATCGAATTTAGAACGTCCCTGTATCACAGGGGACTCACCCAGAAAAAAAGGAAAAAAAGGGCCGGACATCCCTGTTATCGCGGCGGCGCGACCCGCCGCGACACCGGGAGGTCGCGGCTGGATAAGCGGACGCGTTCATAACGCGGCGGCCTGTGCCACCGCGATTCCAGCGCAACCCGCTGTCGCGCCCGGGCCGGCGACCGCGACAGGAGTCGCGACCGTGACCCCCGCCGCGACTTCAGCTTTTCTGCCAGAACAAAAAATTACGCTCATACCCCTGCTGTTTTGACTATATAACCTCTATTTAACC
Source organism: Colocasia esculenta (assembly GCA_014218235.1). Taxonomy (NCBI): domain Eukaryota; kingdom Viridiplantae; phylum Streptophyta; class Magnoliopsida; order Alismatales; family Araceae; genus Colocasia; species Colocasia esculenta. The sequence continues at coordinate 1,726 of JACBKR010005693.1, read as the reverse complement.
TTGATTAACCCATGTTATAGTTAATTCGACTTGGTGAATTAATAAATGACATTAATGATATAAATTTAATTATATTAAATGACATTTGCACGACTTGTCATATCCTCAAGATTTCTTTACACTTGCACACACATAACATTGTAAATTGTCATTTGACCTTGATAAATTATGCAATAATGTATTCGGTAAATTATCGAAATAAATGACTAATTTACCCTATTTTGTTAACAACAATTGTTTCCGTTTTGACTCGCGCATTTTATTTACCGTTACCGTTTTCCCTCGGCCTTCGAGCACTCAAGGCACGATGGACCCGTTTTTACACACTTTCCCTTGACTTGGACCACCTCTCCACCGGGAATACTCTCGACTGGACCAGGGACTCCTTGTCAAGACCTCCGTAAGTCTTCTTGGCTTTGGCGCACGTCCTTAGTCAACGAGCTGGTTGTACCCTAAAACCCGTTACATCTTAGGGATCAGTACGATCCATGGCCTTAGTGCTTCCTTCTCGTCTTGAGTTCACACCGGACCACCTGACCCGTGTACACAGCATGGCTAAGGGGCGGTTGTGACTTCTACCAGACTGCCGGCACCCGACTTGGTGTTGTGCAACCGTTACTATCGTGTTTATCGTCGTTTTACGAATGTACCCTCTCATCTACAGTCTCTTTACTCTCATCTGTTCACGTTCTCTCTACACTCTCATCTATCTCGTCTAGTACTCTCTTATCTCTTCTTGGTACTCTATTGGCCATTCGTGTGATTATCTAAGATAAAAGAAATGACTAATGCCAGCGCAATAGGGCCCGATCAGGTCCTGGGAGGAGCGCCCGAAAAGTGCCAGTACCCATGGGAGTTAAAATGATCATAGGATGTGTTACGGCATGCATCCAGCGCCATTTTACTATCTAGATTAATCTATGACAATCAAAAGTGCTATCTCTACAAGTGCAAGCGTGATCGTTACTAGTGCACCGTTGTGCAATTTACGTGTTATATCGTTACATGGCCATTCTATTATCGTTCTCGTTGTACTATTTTCCCTGTGCCAGTTGCAATTGTTCTCTCGTTATCGTGACATGCTCTACATGCCTCTACTCTCTAGTTATCCTGCCATTAAGACATTAACTATTTAAAGCATGCTTGTGTTCATGAGATATTAAGTCCTACTGGGCGTTATTCGCTCATCCTGCGTATTTATTTAATGTGTTTCAGGTGAGTCGGATCATGACCACACTCACGAGGATGGGACCGATGAGGAGACTCAGGAGTGACCATTCAGCCACCATTGCTATCTAGTAGTAGTTAGTGAGTCAGTTAGTCATAATGTAATAGTTTGATTTTCGAATAAAGTACTCTGGGCCCTAGTTTTGGCTCTGATACGATGATGTAATGATGACTGGTGAATTATTAATGAAATTGGAGTTTATTGGATATTATTCCATTGTGCAATGGTTTGCATTTATTTCTCGCTCTGTACTATTTAATAACTGTAATCCCGCTCCGATATTCCGCGTCGGGGCGTTACAGTTTTGTGGTATCAGAGCCTAGGTTATTCTTAAGTATAGGATGATCTAGGTTTGACCTGACTTGACTTAGAGTCTAATTCCATACCTATGAGAGATGGGTAGAACCGTGGGTAATAAGAAAAAATGGATACACACACGCACAAACTTAGTGCAAACTCAACGACTTACATTTAAATTCTCTTTTTGAAGGAACTTAA
>JACBKR010005692.1:0-16789 GCA_014218235.1 Colocasia esculenta | reverse complement strand
GTTGCCTTGTGCTCCTACCCCCTGCACTACAGATTCCACCATCCAATCCATATATGCCAGCACCAAAGTCCATGTGTCCATTCTACATGATTGAACCACCCACGATTCTCCCTCCACACGACAGCATCAGAACCAGACAAAGATCCACACTCATCCACATCAGCATGCACACCTATATATTTGGATGGTTTATCTCTTTGGAAACCAGTCTGCATACCCATAATTGTGAATATTGATGTGATGTGGTTTGTCAATTAACCTTTCATGTTTGTCCTAAAACATCTACTGTTGATTCCTCTAGCTGATAATGGTGCTTCTACTGCTGCAGGCGCTCCTTGACCAACTATTGTTTATTCTTCTTTCATCACCTCAAGCTTTTTTCCAGTTGTTGCTTCATTTCTTTCCCCCTTTTTCTTCTATTTCTCCCCATCTTTTTCATTTCCCCGTTACGTCTATTCTACATGAAAGGAAGGAAAACTTGCTTGGCAGATTAACATTTAAGGATCCTTAGGTCTGAGTCCTTTGACACAGTGGGAAGAATTTGGAGAGAACATCTCGTTCTGGTACATGAAGTAGAGAAAGCACTCAACCTGCACCCCCCCTTCCCCCAATATGGGGGAGATGGTGGAGCAATGTGGTTGGAGGAGCCATGAGAGGATTTGGTTGGGAAGGGTGCGCTAATTGTCCACCCCTATATTGCAGTGGATGTATGCTTCAATTTTAATGTTTTAATGTGACATTTCAAACCACCCAGTTGTCTAAGGCAAATCCCGTCAGCACAAAGTTTCAAGCATATGGTTCATGATTCCCAATTTGCTAAAACATATTAGCCAGGGCAAAATTAACCATCAAAAGTATACTAAGCTAAACAATTGGAGCACAACGACAACCACCTATAAACCTAAATATCTTGAGTATAGTTCAATCAAAGAAAAAAATTCTTACTTGAACCAATTCACTGACAAAACTTAAACCACCAGGTCCAATAACAGATCCAGCAAGCAGATATCCAGTGATAACCTGCATCAAGGTATAATAAAGTAATAAACAAGTCTAAGAAGTGATTGTACAAATTCCAAATTGACACAAGTAAATGTTGGACAAGAAAGAAAGTATAGACCCTGGAATCTTGTTTGAATAATATTTTGCATGTGCCATTAAAATCAAAATTCATTCCACTTATTCAGGATACAACCGGTTGTCCAGCACATGCAAAGGCAATTCCACCACAAGTTGCAGAGACAATAACCACCACAAGATCAGAAATCAGCCTGCATGCAACAGGAATTTGACAATGTTAAGTAGAAGACAAGTAATATCCGCAAACACCTAGAAGACAATTCAAAAGTAGAACCTGAGGTCTAACTGAAGCACTGGATATTTTGATTTTGGATTTGAGATAATGAAAACATTGTCCTGAAAAGAAAATTAGTATGTAAATACTTCGTTAGGCTTCATCAATCAACTAAGTAGGAGGTCATGACCAAACTAAAAGCATCTTCTATTATCAAAAATAATACCTTCCGATCTATTAAGGTAGGAATGTCCTCTCCTCGATTCTCATTGTCCAAATTAAAAACATTGTGAAACTGGAATGACCTGGTAAAAGATATGCAATAAGACAGATTATCCGCTAGCCACTGTTAAATTTTGAGCACATAGTTTAAGATTCATACATAAAACTATTTCAAGGATCATCAGACAATGTTTTCTCCAAATCACAAGATTCATTTTATTGAATGTTAACTATTATATCACAAATACATACTTCTCTTCTTTGGAGTCATTTTTCTTTGATGTCACTCTGGCTACAGTTTCCAGAACTGCCTGGTGAACAGAAACAAAAAAAAAAAGAATCACACAAATGTTAAAATTTCAGGACATTACACATAACATATGTTTATATATCTTTCTGTCCATTTGCAGTGGGGAAGGTAGTTGATTATCATGATTCTGAAACTTAGGCACTGACTTTCGAATTCCTAGAGCATTTACCCTATTGCCTATTTTTAACCTTCTATAAGAGAAAGATAAAAAGAATACAATGTTTTCCAAATGCAAAGCTTTAACCAAAGGAACAATATATAAAATGTGCCAACAATCTGATTATCATCACAATTCAACCAATCCAACCCACTCATCAGGGAAATGGGTTCTGTCCTCCCATTTTTCCCAAACCCTATGTCAATAAGCATACATATTTCGATTGATAGTATGCAACATAATGCAATGTATGTTTTACATCTAAAACCCTGCTTTTTGAAAGTACTACCAATCTATAAAACCAAGAAAGTTGGAAGTACAAAGGGACCCAAATTACATCATTACCCATAAATATATCATGGAGAAAGACAAAAAGTAGCATTAAAGAAATCAGGAGCCCCATAATGTTGCCCAGGTCCCCAAAGTCTTTTATGGCTTCGGTACATGGGAAAACAAAGCATCTAACTCCTAGTCAAGATACGGTACTGTTTCAACTTTCAACATTCATCTAACTCAGTCATTTTTCAGCTCCTTTGCCTTATTTAAATTCAAATTTCTTGAGTTACTTCTATCAGTCTACTAATTCAGTGTTTTCCTTTAATTTAAAGGAAACACTGAAGAATGAGAGTTCACTTTTGGGAAACTTCAAACTCCATATTATAGGAACAATTGCACTGGAAATTATCTTTGCTTCCTGCACGCATTGGTTTCATGCAAATTAGTTCATCTGCAAATTGTTCATAAGTGGTATTGATGGAATTCAGGCTTATGTTGGAAGTCATAGTGTAGGTGTGGAGGTGGGGGAGAGTGGACAATCAATAATCCAAGTTAAGCTTAAATGTAATGTCAATTCCTAAGAATACACAACATAAAGATCAAAGCGGTCTAGAGTAGAAACCTGTTTCTCAGCGACGCTGTTGTTAAAGCTTCCAGCATCAGTTTCTGCCGAAGAACTACAGGGGTTAGAGATGGATACGCATCCATAAAAATAAAAGAACATCATTATTACTTCACTTCATGATGGACTTTCTAAGAGACTAGAGTGCCAACGACAAGGCACAAACGTCAAAATGTTAATTCGATCAAGAATCGAATTTTCTTTTGGCAGCACATATACATAGCAAGGCAAATGTCAAGCCAAGCTGAACGAGTTAAACTACAGTAGCACATCACTCGATGCAGATCCTCACGCCTAGTGTAGCCAAAATTGAGTCAGGCAAAGCAGACGCCAGTTATCAGCGTAAGAAACACAAGGAAATAGCGAAATGGTGGTCCCTACAGATATTTAAGAATACCATATCTCGTGTCAGAGAGTATTGCAGCCCACAACCAGATGTAAACCAACCACGAAAAAAGAGAACGAAGCCCGGCTTTAAGCAATTTCTAGGAAACAGACAAGAGGGAGAGAGAAGAAGTAAGGGAAGAAGTTTAAAAGAGATCTAAAACTCGAGACTAGAGCGCAACTCTACAGATCAACCGCCCAATTGGTTAAGGTCCCCCAATCTGAAAACCCTAACCGGTCCCCAGCGCCAGCGCCCACTACCAACACCAACAGCCAGAGGAGGCCCCCGGGAGAGAGAATGCGGACGCGGGGAGCCCAGATCTGCGCACCTCCGCCGTCTGCTCGCTCTCCGGGAATTCCTTCTGCAGGGCGCGGTCGATCATGTCCGCGAAACTGCCCTCCTTGCCGGACGCCTCCGTGGCATTGCTGCTGAGCTCGAATTCGTCGCCGCACGCCGGGGAGTAGCAGAGGAGGGAGAGGAGGAATGAGGCCAGGAAAGGAGGCGGCGGGCGCGGGGGGGCGGAGACCAGCAGCTCCTCATCGCGGGTGGAGAACCCGGGAGGAGAAGAGCGGAGGAGAGAGAAAGGAGGGAGTGCAGGCTCTGGTTTAAGCGAGAGTGCGAGGCAAGTTAACGAGGGAAACGAGGACAGTGGAAGAAGGGAGGTTTTCATGTTGGATGGGAAGTGGGAGGAGTGATGGTGGAGGCTCATGTTACACAGACACAGACACAGACACAGAGGAGAGAGAGAGGGGGACGTGGTGGGTATTAAGAAGAGAATGTGCATCAGAGGGGGAGAGAGAGAGAGAGAGAGAGAGAGAGGAATGAGGTTGACTAGAGTGTGAGTATGCGACTCGAATGTTTAAAAAGGACGAAGTTGGAGGCTCTGTCTGTAGTGGTATTTTGACAAGTGCAGTTTTATAGTCTTTTGCTATGATGTTTGTTTTAGAACTTACAAGGGTTGGTTGGTTGTTGGTGCTTCTTTTCTTTTATCAAGATGTTATTTTAATTTTTTTGTTGCCAAAATCAAAAGGTTTTACATATTTTTAGAACAAAATCAGGTGGTTTTGTTTCCATGAAGGTGTGTGAGGAAAAAAATTTCTTAGATGAATTTCTTTTTTTGGCATTCAGATTGGAGCTGGACACAACAGGGCGGCGCGGCAGAATTTTTTGATTTGTAACAAGAGTTTTTTTTAAAAAAAAATCTGCTAGATGGATGCTGCTGTTTGTGTGTACTGAAAATTTGATGTTGAAGTGGCATTAAATATTGTTGTGCAGTGGTGTGTGTCTACAAACGCTGGGATTTTAATTCATGGTAGACCAAAGCCAAACATAGAACGCCTTTAATTATCAAAATTTATAATTGACCATTTTTGATATTTACCTAAATTCATCTCTTTGGATTGGATTCCAAGGAACGGTTCAAAGCGTGGGTACTGGAGAAGTGCCTAATTAAATACAATAATTCTGTAGGGTCAATTAAGGTAGGTATCCTTCCAATTCACTTAATAAGTTTTTTGACCTCGCATGCACCGGAAGTAGCTTTCATTCAGAAAGTTTGGCCACCACGTATAACGCGTCTCCCCTTTGTAATCATCAGACGTTTTATCCACAGGGGCTTAGTGCTTCATGCACACACAACGCAATCTTAAGACTTTATGATAAGATTTCTCTTGGGTCATCAAGCCTACCCACTTAACCATAATGCAACGTCTCGTCATTATATGATAAGCTTGGTAGACTCATGGAACGAAGAAAATTTCGAACTTATCAAACGGCGAACAGGGGAGGAAAATTATGTACATCCCCTCTTGTTTGTACAACGTTGAAGAAGTTGAGGTATTGATTGAGCTTTTAAATATTCATTTTTTTACATGTATAGCCTTGTTAAAGATCAATTAAGTAAATATTCATGCTGCATTTATATTTACATATATATTCTTCTTATAGATATAAAATATCTTTAAAATATGATTAGACGTATCAATCTAATATATTCGGTTCATACTATGCAATCTCACACATAGTCGGTCCAATTTAAGAATGTAAATGGATTGATTCAACTCGGATAGATCAATATATATCATACTCTACCTACAAAAGTTTTATAAATTCCATGCACGACTAATATCTTACTATTTTCATGGATATGAGAATACGAGTATTATCCATCATGGATATGGATATATTCACTGCAATCTATTTCCATCTACAAAATGAATAATGGTATTTATAACTAATCTATAACTTAGTTGTATACAAGTGAATATCGATATATGGTGACCAGATCATCCTATATATATATGCCTCCTTATGATATTTACAGGTCTGAACATATATATGTGGGTCTGAATAGTAGAGATGTCTCTATAGCTTAACTATATGCAGGTGGGGAGAGGCGATCGACACCTGTGGCTTGCTGCTCTCTTTGTGCATGCAAAGAGCTAGACGATAGTAATTTAATTAAACTAGTCATCAAAATGTGCTAAATTTATTAAACAGGTTTGATCCGATATGGTTCTGATGCACTAAATCCATACCCACCCAATATTAAATGGGTATTTTAAAAAAAATCCATATCCATATCTGATTTCACGGATCAGGTGATGCAATTAATATTCTGTTAGTAAATTCCATACACTATAGCATGCAATTTAATTAATGACATCATTAGTTCAAAATTAACAAATGCTCATTATATAAATCCTCAATACGAACATGTACACAGATAAGAAAGGTACCAATTTTCTTGCAATGGCGTTATGGGTGGGCATAAAATGACCACTCTATGTGTCAACAACAAATAGATGCTAATGATTCCTTGAGTATAACACAGAGAATATATATGTGTTCTCATGCAATACTTTGTCATTTTCATGGTAAGATTGTAACAAGTCCATGGCCTTTTCATCATTGAAGAATGTCTTGTTGTTTATATCGACTGGTGAAAGATGCCTCTCACATTCCGTCCGAAGTGTAGAAGGTAAATCATGGCATCTACCCTGTAAATGAATCGGATCCGGATCGGATCTTGGGTGTCTGAATCCGGATCCGAAACCACATGATTCGGATCTGACTAGGATCCGAAATTTGAACATATTCCGAATCTAGGTTCGGATCGTGAGCCAAAATAAGGTTCGAGGGGTCCACCTCCGGAAGGGCTCTGCATCCTCGTCTCGCCCAGTTGGGCGCCGCCGCGCTCGGCATCTCCGACACCGACGGAAATGACAATACTATGGTGGAGAGCACCGCGAGGGGACGATGCTGTAGGAGAGGAGGAGGGCGCCGTGGAATTTTTCCCTAGGGTTCTCGGCCTGGGGACCTGCCTTTTTCTTGATTTCTCTTTTGTTCTGATCGTTTGTCTCTGACAGATTTGGAGGATCACCGCCGGGGAATCCACTGGCCGGTTTTGGAGGTTTGGAGGTCCGGCAGCGTGGGGGTAAAGTTGGTTTGCCGGCTCTGCTGCCGCTGATTTGCTGCTTCTGAAAGGGGTACTAAGCCTTGAAGGCTCTTGAATGAAGAAAAGCTCCCTCTCTTGCTTACCTTCTGTTCCCACACCATCGCACCTTCCCTCACCTCTCTCTCTCTCTCCTCTCTCTATCTCTCTCTCTCTCTCCTCTCTCTCTCTCTCTCTCTCTCTCTCTCTCTCTCTCTCTCTCTCTCTCTCTCTCTCTCTCCTCTCTCTCTCTCTCTCTCAACATGAGGACTGCCATGTTTTTCGACAGGAGCTAGCGCCCCAGTAGGGATGGTGGCACACCAGTCCCAGGCGGTGCCCCAAGAGCGCTCGCCGTGGCACACGCTGGTGCCGTACCTATTCGGGGGGCTGGCCACCATCCTGGGCCTCATAGCCTTCGCCCTCCTCCTCTTGGCCTGCTCCTACTGGAAACTCTCCGGCTACCTGGAGAGCGGGGAGGGCAAGCCCGGGAACACCGGCGCCTGCAAGCTCCCCCCGCTGCCGCCCGAGCAGAGAATCGTGGTGATCATGGCGGGGGACGACAAGCCACCTTCCTCGCCACCAGCTGGATCTCCTCCTTCGGCGACAACGCTGGCAAGGGAGGCAGCGAGGGGGAAAGCAAGGCCGAAGGCGAGAAGGCAGACGCGGAGGCAGAGCCAAGGAACGACGTCGGGTCACACGAGCACCAGGAGGAAGATACCCACGAGAACCCAGGCGAGGCAAAGACCATCCGGCAGAACCAAGACCAGCTCCAGCCGTGAAGAGACCCCCAGAGCCTGGGCAGGAACCAGTGAAGAGAGAGCTCGCGTCTACTCTCCTCTCTCTCTCTCTCTCTCTCTCTCTCTCTCTCTCTCTCTCTCTCTCTCTCTCTCTCCTCTCTCTCTCTCTCTCTCTCTCTAACTACATGAGCTAGTTAGTTCAGAGCTCTGTGATTGCAGGGTTTGTAGGAAAAAATTTCAGACTAAGCTCTCGGATCTGCTTGTGTGATTCTAGATGCCGCTAAGTGTAAATGGTTGGTGAGGGATGAAATGGATGGGAGATTTTGATTCCATTCTCTTCTTCTGCGCAATCTTAATCTTTAACCTTTCTGCCGTAGGAGAATCGAGGCCGACGGCGGCGCTGGCGGTGAGGAGGCAGTGGTCGACGGCAGCGCTGGCGGCGAGGAGGCAGCGACGGAGAAAGCTAGGTCTCCTCTGGGACTCGGAACGGGGGGTGGGTGAAGGGAAGCCGAGAAGGGGCTTTTCGGATCAGTGTTTTGCCCCGGAATATGAGGGGTTCGGATCAGACGTGTTCGCCCCGAACGAAGCATTTCGGATCAGAACGTGTGATCCGAATCCGATTTAAATTTCGGATTCAGATCAGATTTCTGGATCCTCTGGATCCATTGACAGGCCTATTGGCATCGATCACCTACAAAATTGTTATGAATAAGTAGAAACACATGTTCGGGTGGGGGTGGGGTTGACACAATTAATAAAAATATATATATTGTATCATTTGCATCTAACCATATAAAACTTCAATGACATGATGCCTTTTTAAAACTATATCATTCAACAATTCAAATAAAGTGGCATTCTATAGGAAAAAAATTGTCATTGCAATCTGTCACGCCCTGACATTTAGCAACAGAGAATAAACGTCGAGAGCGTGAACGATACAAGTGTGAGTATCACAGTCGAGTACTTCAGAGTAACACTAAGTATAACACAAGATGTGAGACAATAACATTGCCAGCCAGATACTCTTTATTTCATTTTCATTCAACTAATTAAAAACCTACAATCACCAGAGCCAAAACATAGGGCCCAACATTGTATTTCAAGTACATCTGACAATAACATTGCCAGCCAAATACTCTTTATTTCATTATCACACGTACTTGATGAGTCAGAAAATTAAATAAACTTATTATACAGACTTCAAAAATATACTCTAATGACCCATCAAGAAATTTGGGTCAATAAAAATCATTTGGGCTAGGTTTAAGAGTTATTGTGACCGATTATCCAAATTAGGAAACAAGTCAGAAAACCATTAACATGGAAATATGACGCAACCATAAATTAAATAAAAATGTTGGAGAGACTTCTAAAATTATATATTAATGACCCAATATCATAATTGGGCTAATGGACATCATTTGGCCCAAAAATCAAATGAAACAAGAAAATGCATGGAATTCGTAGCTAAATAAGCTGAAATTAGAAGAGGTAATTAGAGTGAAATGGGAAGAGATCTTGCATTCTTGGCAACCCAATTCGTGCTTAACTATGGTGGGAGGTTCCTAAAGCCTCACACACTCTAATGGAGGAAGAAATCCTCAAAATAAGAAACTAACAAGCCAATTCGCAACCATAGTTTCCTTGTCATAATAGGACTCCTAAATACCAGGTTGCTTAATACTCTCCATTAAACCCTAGGGACGAGTTTTACAACTTGTTGGGGTCGGTGTGGAGGAGAGCTGGGCGGCTGGGGAGCTGTGGATCGACTATAAGAAGCTCATATTCTCCCCTTTTTGTTGCTTCAGCCTGTGCAAACTGTCCTCTTGGAGACGACCAAAGGTAGGCCAAACCTAAATCCCATCATGCAAGGCCTATACACATGGAAAGAGGGTCAAGCCTACATTCTAACCCAACTAGAATGCCCAATATTCGTGCAGTATACATGGAGTATTAAGCATTCTTCAAACAGTGGTCTGAACAAGGGATTTCTGAAGAACGAGACTTCATCAACCCAGAAGGTAGGTTTTCCTCGGGGCCAAACCTTAACAAATCTTATTATAAATGTGTAGAGAATCAAGTCTAGTTCATTTCTAATTGGTTTCATCGAATTCCAATGAGTAGATTTTGAATTATAAGCGTTTTGCCAAAGTTGTGCATTAGGGTTTCTTTTTATGTTTAAGTCAATTTATCACGCATTCGGAGGCCATTTAAAATTATTTAAAAATCATATTTCTCTCCTTTGTCATGTTACCAACAACTTTCATGTTGAAACTTTTGTTCGAAAAGCCCTAGTTTAGGAGATATAAGCGTTGCACGATTGAACCCCTCTATGTGCAGTTTTTTCTGGGTTTTCGGTCTGACTCTGAACCGCGTCCAGGCAGGTGGACGCGATTCAAGGGCCTGCTATCGCGTCACCCAGGGGTGACACGATCCCATGAAAGGTTTCCGCATCCCCGGATGTGATTTGAGCATGACCAGTCCACGCCTCGCGTAGGTCTGCGCGCCGCCTGGGAGTCGGGCCGCTTTGAAACGCGGCGTCCGACCCCGACGCGTTTCAGAGGGTTTTCCCGCCCACGTTTTTTTTAATGGTTTTCTGTAGATGTGTCCATGTCCCCTTACGTGATTCAGTCTTGAAGGCGGCCACCTTTGTGGACGCGATTTAGTATCTTTACACTTCGCCTGCTTTTCGCTGTGCACTGCATTTTTAAGTGCGTCCTCTGTGTTGGACGCATATTTTAAGGCATACCCGAGGTCTGTTTACCATGATATTTAGTGTGTAATTCTCATGTCTTGGGTCTGATCATTACATGATATCTGTTTAATGGCTTAAAATTGTTTAACCCATTTAAAAAGCCTTAATTATACGAACATTATTCTAGTGCTTTCTAATGACGTGACCATTCATGTAACTTTCGATTCACTCTTTGTACCGTTCTAGCTTATTAAAATGATAATCTGTTATCTTAAAATCTTGCAATCCATGTTTAGTTAAAGTGCATAGTTTCATGTCATGTTATCATGCTAAGTACTTTCCGCGAGTTTGAAACCGATGGTTTGTAAATTGAGACGCGTACATCACTACACACTTGCACATCTAGGCAGCCCTTTCTTGGGAAATTGGAAGCTCTCTATCGGTCATTCCAAATTGGTAGACTAGCGACCTTTTCTCCAAGGCCTCCGTAAATCTCCTCTGACCATGGATTCCCACATGGCCGACGAGTTGGTTGTACCATTGAAGTTCCATGGAGATAGCGTGCACTTCCTCTGTCATCTTGTTCTCGTGAGTGTGATTTACAATCTAGACTAAAGCCATTAATGTAAAGATTGAATTAAAGTGTAAATCATACCGTTATGCTGCCAAATTATCTATTGACCATTGTTCTCATGAAATCATGTTCAATCTACTTATTACTTGTTCTCATCATCATCATGAACATGACATTAACATGCTTACTTATTGTAACTCTTATTGGCCATTATTAATGACTGGGGTATCTACATTAAAATTTATGTGAGATGATGACCGGGCACGGCGAGTGTCCAAGGGCTCCAGTCTAGCCCAATGATGGAGAGTCATAAATATATTGTTAACCATGGGTATAATGATACTGGTGTTGCATCTGCGCTGGGAGTTGTGTGTGCGTGTTGAATGATAGATACATTAACCACATACACGTGTCCTGGTGTACATTCTTGAGGATCTTTTCTTGGTGTACATTAGTGTCTACGTGCCTGATTAGTGTTACATTATCATGCTCGTGCGTGCTTGCTTGCTTGCGTGATATGGCCATCTTGCATTTATTGCAATTAGTGGTATCTTGCGTTCTTGAAAACTGTTGACACCAAGTGAAATCTTGCGTGCTTGTACAAAGTGATCTGTTACTAGTTCTATCTAGTCATCGTGTTCTAAAATCTTGTTCTATCATGATCACTCCCTCTAGCTTGTTCATGTATCATGTTTTAACGCACTTTATTCGTACATGCATATCATGCCATCATTGTGCTTACCTAGTTCTAAATGTTAATCACTTATCTCATTGCCCGCACATTAAGATATAAATCCTACTGGGCTAGTTTGCTCATCCCCACTTTTACCCAATCTAGGTGACTATGAAGTTCAAGAGGAAGAGCAAGTCGAGGATGGGAATGCGTCCGAGTGATGAGCGTTCCAGTTATGAGTCTATCTATAGTTAGTTTTTTTGAGTGTTAGAACAATGTAGTAGAAAGTGAGGTTATTATGTACTTTTGCTTTTATTGAGTTAGTCCTGTAATAGTTTCCATTTGGAATACAATGAGTTGAGATTTGAATACAAGATTAGTTGAGTTCAATATTTGGGCCCTATGATGGCATGTTGTATACATTTAGTGCGTGCTAGCTAGAGACTATTTGCGACTGTTCACGTCTCGGGATATCGACTCAAATTATTCCTCACTATTAATATCCGCTGTGTAATTCTCGGGACGTGACATGTGTCGTGTGCCTGTTCGTGAGATTTGAGTGTCGTTTCACGACTTCGCTCGATGTTGCAGGCGTTGAGCTTTCTGCCTCTGGGACACTTTGTGCTGGCCTATGCCTTGTGGTTGTACCATTGCCGCTGGGGTGGCTGCTTTGCCTTATCTAGTAGCCCTATTGGTGGTACGTCAGGCTTTGGTCATAACATGTGTCTTGGTTTTCCCTCTCGCTTTGGGAGCAAGTGTGTCGGTTGTAGTACCCTACTTCGGTTTGGGTCCCTCCGAGGTCGACGTGTTGTTCTCGACCTCTGCGATTGTTTTGGTTCCTGTGTGGTTGTGCGTCTTTCTGGTGGTTGGCACGTTGGTACCCGCGCTGAGCCCTGTGTGCACGTGGTGGGTGTGCTGCCAATTCCTCATTGGTTCTCCGCTGTGCGTGGTGTTGGTGAGTCTGGAAGCCGATGGCGGAGTCTCCTGTCGGCTCGTCTGGTGACAGTGAGGCCTATTGGCTTCTAGTAATCGACCAAGTGATTTTTTAGCATTGTGAGGTGTCCAGCTGTGACTTAACCTCAGACGTCTTCGTGTTTCCGTCGCAATGTGCCACTTTGTGGAGTGTGTAACTCCCGATTTTTGTGGCTCTGCGTGCATTTGGTGTCCTTGTCGAACCCACGAGAAGGTCTGAGTGAGACCTAGTGGTGCTAGTGGATGTTGTTCTGCGTGTTGAGGTTTCTCTGCGTGCGTTTGCTGTCATGTTGGACTGTGAGGAAGGTCTGAGTGAGCCCTACTGGTGACTGTGGACGTTGGTCTGTGCGTTGAGGATTCTCTGCGAGCGTGATGTTGCTCTGGTTCTTGTTGCTCGCGTGGCTCCTCGGTTGGGCTGGTGACCAGTGCTAGCTACTGCTAGTAGCATAAGGCCGTTCCTGAGTGTCGTGCTTGACTCTCAGATGGTTCTTCTGTGGTCGTCAGCAACGATGTGCTCTGTCGGGTTGCTGGGATAGAGTGAGTTGCTGACCGGCGTTTCTTGTGTTGTTGTCGGCAACTGCGTCCTCTATGGGTCTTGCTAACGACAGAGTGGGTTTCCGATCGATTGGTCCCAACAGCGAGGTCTGTTGGTGGCTACAGCCGTGTAGTTTTCGGCTGGCGTTTTCCACTGTTCGGGTCGGATTTGGCGTTGCTCGGCACCTGTGGGGTTGTCGTTCCATTTGGGCGCCCCACGTGTGGATGGAGTGAGCCATCGATTCCTCAGCTAGGTACTCCGCTCGTGTTTGGAGCGTGTTGTGAGCCGTTCGATTTTTCAGTTGTGTTCTCCCCATGTGTTTGGAGCCGTTGTATGAGCCGTTGATTTTCCGGCTTCGTGTGCCCGCGTGCGTTTGGCGGTGTTGTTGCCACGAGGAAGTCGTGTTGAGACTTAGTGGCTTATTCGCATTGGTCTTACGTTTACTCCCTGTGTTTCGTTTTGTGCCTCGTGATCTTTGGGGCTTGCCCCAATTTCGAGGACGAAATTGTTTTAAGGGGGGTAGAATGTAAGATTCGGCTTCCCGGCTCTCTGTCGGTGTCTGGGATGACTGGCCACTAACGCATCCAGGATGGGTGATGCGTTAGTGTCATGTCGAGGGTGCCCGAAGCGACAGTCATCCGTGTCGCGACGAGCTTGTGGGTCACGTCTGGTCCCACCTTGGTTCTCCGTCGCATATTCGTGTCGTGCCCGGTCAACGGGTCGTGACTACTTTATGTTGCTTCAATTGTCTAACGCTGTCAAGGTGACAGGGTGTCAGTACGGCCTGTCGTGTTGTCGCGGCACCCGTGGGGGGTGCATTCTTGTCGCAGCCCGTTGACCCGTCGTGTTAAGGTCTAACCGGACGGGGCGGTCAGTCACGTTTTTGGTGCCGGAGGAGGCTAAAGGCCTTGGTCGGCTATCCCTTTCCCTTCTCTCCTCTTCTTCCCTTTTCCCTCTTCTCCGGCGATGGGGAGGTTCCCCTCCGGTGATCCGATCGTGGAGCGGCCGACGGGCTCGTGCGGAGCGACGAGGAGCAGCATCATGGAGCGAGGAGGAGGTGGCCGAGCATCGTGAAGGGCCCTATGGGGTTCGGTTCTTCGTGAAAGGTAGGGATTTCTTGTGCCCTTCCCGATCCGGGTGGATTGGGAGCCCCTCAAGGTTATAGATAGCTTTACTGCTTTCCCCATGCTCCCTCCTCCGTGTGGTTTGGTTTGTAGCTCGTGGGCAGCCCCAGGATTAGGATCCCCGCTCGGCACGTCGCGACACCAGAGGAGGCATCGGCCCGGTCGGGCGCGACCTTATCACGGCTCGTTTGGCCATTGCGATAAGGCGCGCTGTCGCGGCGCATTTGCCTGTCGCGACAGGGCTGTCACGGCGCGTTTGCCTATCGCGATAGGGTTCCTGTCGCAACGTGCTGCCCCGGTGCAACAGTATTTGCGTGGCGGTGCCCCGCCCCGTCACGATAGCATCGCGACGGCCTTGAGGGTCGCCACAGGCCTGGGTGTGTCTTGGGTGTTCCGTGGCCCGGTTGTGTGTCGACGTGTGCCCCAGGGTAGGCCTTGCCCTTAGGACCTTCTGGAGGGGAACGCAGCAGGTTGCCTCCCTACGTTCAGCGACCGAAGGTGACACCTTTGTGGAGTGTCCTGGCAGTGGTGCCAGGAGTATCGCGTCTGGCTAATAATCGATTGGCAGGCGGTCCATCGATTATTAGCAGAGCGACGAGTTTCCATGCTAGCTGGTAGTGTTCTGAGACGTCGGCTTTTCTCGTGCGTGTTTGGTTGGCCGTCGGCCCTTTTGAGGGTCCGTACGTGCCTCTCGCTTGCTGGGCTTGTTGTGTGTTACGAGCCAGCAGTTTGGCGTGGTTTTTGTTGTGCTGCCCCGCCTGTCGCCTGATGCTAGGCACTTGAGGGCTTGTCCACGATCATAGAGGTTGTTACCGTTACCTGAGACCCCCATTCTTGGGAGCCTGTTGAGGGAGTACTCCGGGCTACGGTGTGCTCGAGTCGTCAGCCTACGTGAGCGGACTCTGGGCTGAGGGAAAAATGTGGTTTGGATAGTGACGTGAGTCGTTTGTAGAGCTCTATTGGCTGGGCCTGGGACACCGAGGACAACCGGAGTTCTACCCGGTGCAGGCTAGCCAGTCTTTGTCTCACTGCCTCTCTCTGCGTTGGTTCCGGAGCCACATAGTGGTGCTAGGGGAGGCCGCAGCTTGGCTAGGCTATGGTGTTGGGTGCGTTGTGTGTTTCTGTGGCGGCTCTGTCTCACCCTTCCGCAGGGGCGGAGGCAAGAGCTAGGCTAGCGAGCAAAGTGTGTGTGGACTGCGGGTCCCCCTCTTGGCTGCTAGCGGCGGTGGCTTGGTTGCTGTTGTTGTGATGGTGTTTCCTCACGAGGTTTCTGAGTGTTCCTCATTGCCCGAGCTTGCATGACCGTTTTAGCCGGCTGTGCTTAGCTCCCGTGGGCGTCGTTGGTCTGGCCTTGTGCAGACCTGAGCTCTGGTGGTTCTGCTTTCGGTGTCCTTCGATTTTGTAGTCTTGTTCATTGGTGCCAGTCCGTGGTGGCACCGGCATGTATGGCTTCCGACCTTGCGGTGTATCCGGGGTCCGGGGTGGTTTTGCTTGTGGGCCCTCGACCCTATGGAGGTCTGAGGTGGTCGTGCTTGCGGTGAGACGTCGTTCTACCTAGTTGTTGCATGGTCTTGGCAGGTGTACCGAGGGTGCTTTCCCTTTGTGCCCGACTCTGTTGGTTTCTGCCGGAGTCGTGTGTGTGGCCCGACCTCGGTTGGTGGTCATGGCGTTGCGCTGTTCTCTTTTGCTACTTAGTAGTACCCTGCTGTAGGTGTTACTCGCTTTACAACTTTCTAGGGTAGTTTCCTGTTTTCGGAGTTCCTACTGCTCTGGCCGGTGAGGGATTGGTAATCCTACTGGGCCTTGTTCGCGAGGCTCACCCCCTACTTCCTTCAGCTAGGGGCTCGTCGTCGCTGGAGCTCGGTGTCGGACGGGTTGCAGAGGGGGGTGTGGCGCCGTGTGTTGTCAGTAGCAGTGAGAGCGAGCACTATGAACTCTTGTAGCCGAGTGAGCTGAGAGTTGTGCTTTGCAAGTCCTCGGGGTATGCCCCTTAAGGACTGCACCTTTCTTCTTGTACTGGCTTTTACTTGGGACCCGTTGTACAAACCTTTTGTATATTGTACATATTGCTATAGTTATTTAAATTCAGTACATATCTTACTAGACTATTTCTTCTAACCCTTCCGGATCTTCGGATCCGTGGGTGGCGGCGCGACCCTCAGGACCCCTGGCGAGGGTCCGGGAGGTCGGGTCGTTACACAGCTTGTCATAGGGCTTGCATCTGGGCTTGTTGGGGGCAGGGGGGTGAAGACCTTGGGATTTCGCTCTGGCTTGGCCCGTCGGTAATGCTTAATGGCCTCTCTTGCCATGGTGGGCTTGCTTGAAGATCCGATGTCTGTTCTTTCTTGACATTCTACCCTTGATGCGATTGGTGAGGTCGGTCGCATCCTCCAGCAGCTGTGTCTTCTTGACCATTTCAACATAGGTCTGAATATCCAGGGTGCAAGTTGAGTAATGTATGCGAGCTTCAGCCCGTTGAGAAAGCGTTTTGCCTTCATTCTCTCTGTGTTAATAAGGTGATTGGCATATCGTGCTAACCGAGGAAAATTGCGCTTCATATTCAGCGATGGTAAGGTTCCTCTGCTTCAATGCAGAAAATTCAGAGGCCTTCCTCTCTTGAACTCTTTCAGAAAAGTATTTGGAATTGAAGTGCTCCTTGAATTCGTCCCATGTGAATTGAGCATCGGCCCTGGTGGCCTCTACGGACTCCCACAACGCACAGGCGTCCCTTTCTAACTGAAATGTTGCTAGCAGCAGTTTGTCCCATCCGCGCATTG
>JACBKR010005691.1:0-16927 GCA_014218235.1 Colocasia esculenta | reverse complement strand
TGCAACAAACTCAGCTCCCCATTGGGGGAGCTGAGGTGGGGCCAAACCCACCCCCAATGGGGGTGTGGTTTGCACCCACGTGGATGCAAACTCCCATGGGGAGTTTGCACCAAGTACTCTATATATATATATATATATATATGTTCACTGCCTACCTACCACACACACACCACCAACACAATGCATGCGCTGCTCCCCCCACCTCACCCCTCCCACCTCTAGCTGCTGCCACCATCTCTCACACTCTCCTTCACCATGCCCACATCCACCTACCACCTTCACATCCACCTCATATGCACTACTTCCACACAACCTCTCACTCAATGCACACGACACCCTCTTTATGTACTCTCACCTATCCACGTAGGTTACAACCTCACCTCCTATTTCACACCCATGCCACCCCTCTTCATGTTGTCCCCCACCCCTCACATGCACGCACACACACACACACACGTCCCCACTTGCTCCTCTCGCCACCTCCTCTCTCTCACGCACCATGCACCAAAAGCAATTATGTGTGTGTACATTCAAAATATGTGTATGTGTTTATATTTAAATTATATATATATATATATCTATTGGTATGTGTGTATATTTAAATATAGATGTTGTGTCTATGTGTGTATATATAAATATGTCTGTGTGTATATATTAATATATATGTAGGTAGATATACGTACCCACTACACATCCACATATATATATGTATATAATACAATATATAGCTATGTGTATGTATATAATATATAGATAATATACAATGCATCCCATCCATGTGTATATAGATATCTCATGTATGTATATATCGTTGAATGCACATGAGCATGTATAATTTAAGTACATATAATATTATATATGATATGTATCTTCATATGCCACCCTACTCTTATACAACATCCTCAATTTTCTATCACCACCATACACTCACACTCCACCTCTTTTCTCCCTATATAAACTCACCCCCACCTTCTTCTTTCAAATTTCATTTTTTCTTCTTTCCCTCCTCCGAACCAAGACCCTCCTCCTCTTTCTTTGTCCTTTGTTTACTTTCTCTTCCTCCCCACACCCACCTACAACTCCCACTCCTCCATCTCTTCCGTATCACCATTTTCCTCCTCATCATCATCTTCTTCTTTATTCTTCTTCTTTATTTTCTTTAAGTGTTCTATGCAAACTCCCCTTCTCATCCATATTCTCTCCTTTTACTAGATCTTTTTCATCTCTCATCCATATCTCCTACTCTCTCTCTCTCTCTCTCTCTCTCTCTCTCTGTATCTCCCTTAATAGGTGCACGACGTTGTCTGGGTGCCGTTGTTGTCTACATTGTCGTTCCGGTATTGTTGTCTCGATCTTATTGGGAGGTGTCATGGAGGAGGAGAGGAGGGCTGCGACCTAACCTCATCCTTCTTTTTTTTTATGGTGTAATCTCTTTGTGTTATTTTGTAGTTATGTTTCTATTTTGTTAAAATGTTGCACTATGTTTAAAACTTTGTTCAATCTCCACCATCTCAATCTAGTCATTTTGTAAATCTAAATGTCATGTTTTTATCTCAATTTTCTTAGTTGCACTTTCTCCCTCCAAGTGACCCATTTCCCCTCTCTCTATTATCACTCATGTCTCTTCTATCTCTCTCTATTTCTCTCTTTACCTTGCCACCTTTTCTCTCTCCTCTTCTATCTTTTTTCTTTATAATTTTCAATTATTTAGATTTAAATCAAGCTCTATAGTTATATTTGCATAGAAAAACCACCTTCGACCCAAAGATTTCCAAATCAACTCAAGACTCTCTGTGGACTCAACTCGAACTTACCATTACACTACGCCTTTTTATTTTTGCAATTCGGAATTTAAGTTGATGGTCGCTGTGTTCTAACGACAACACTCATCGACCCATCACGTATCCAGACTATTACAGTGAGCATGCATTGCAATTTCATATTGAAGTGTCAGGCTCCAACCATTAGGGTATGAAGAGATTACATCTGATGGCTAGTTGTATGAAACATGCTCTCATATCTCCCAAGTAGGAAGATGACTATTTATGTAAGTGCATCAAATGTGAAGCCAATTTCTGAACCACAAGGTCAGTTTGCTCCATTTCTGAACCACAGGGTCAGAGTGCCGTAGTTTCTCAACCACAGAGTCAACACGATATTTATCCAGGAGAAGTTGAGTATTAGTTTGTTCATGAAGACTTTGATGTTCCAAGGTGCAATGAACAAGTGCATGATGACGAAGACTCTGTGTTGTCTCAAATACTGATTAGTATAGTGAGTCTAATCAGTCACTTTTGTGAGTCTGATGAGGTGCACACAAAGGACTCATACCATTCAATGTCAAGAACTTCAGATGAATTCGATGAGGGCCTATCGAATGGAGGGGGTGAAAATGTGGAACTTGACAATGAAAACCCAGATATTAGAGTTGGTGCTATCTTTCCAAATTGTGTGACTTATAGACTTCTAAGACAATATGTGTAGCGACCCTGAATATTTATGTCTAATAAGGCTCCATATCAAGACCTGCCTCCCACGAATAGACCGAAGTCTCGCTATGGATAATTCACACACGTGTCCAATAAGAATATAAAAGACAACCACAAGAGTAGAAGATACAAGAAAGTACATGTACTTATAGTCATTTACAACAAATTACATTGTCACAATACATTATTATATGTTCAAGAGAAAAGTAAAACTACCTGAGGCATATCCCGAGGGAGCAAAGTTGACACAACGACAATTAAAACTCAATTGCTGGGTGGTACAAGTCTGCCATGCCACCGCTATAGCTAAACACATTGCTAACACCTGAAAAGAACTATAAGGAGTGAGCCTAAAAAAGTCACAAGCTCAGCAGGGACCTCCTAAAACAACAATCGAAAACTAAAAGGAAACTGAGACCTCAACCACGAAGGGTCTTACTGGCAACATCACCGAAGAACTTCTAAAGCAAACGTGCTAACCATAAATGTACTTAAGCTGCAATTAAACATAATACACTAACTAATACAATTCACATAAAATAAAAGAAATGACAGGACTAGTACAGAAACACCAATCTACCACGATAGCTGAAACCGACTACACCACGAGCCACATAGGCAAATCATTAAAGAAAGGTAATAGGACTGTCAACAAGGATCTAGTCCACTGCACATTAAATCAATATAGCACATCAAAAGACTACACATAAAAGGGTAAAAACACGACAGGTGGAAGGTCACACAACACGACCACCATGGAGCATAGCTCCCCACCAACACCAGAAACATTGGCACACGATGTGCCACAACAACCAGCTACCCACGAAGGGTACGGATACCTGAAACTAAAAGGTACCACAACTGAACCACGATCGGAGAGTCACCACCCACAACCACAACAACTGGAAAACTTGAGTCGGAGGAACGATGCCGCCACATGGGTAAAGATTACTAGTTTATGATGTCAGTATCCAACCTGGACCCACAACACAAGAACCACCTCTCAGTCTCGCAGCCACAGACAGAAGGTCCAACTGCGGCTCCACCTCTAAGAACAAGAAATGTGGAGATGAACCAACCACCACACTGCAGACCACAAGGCTGTAGTCCCATGCCTGACACCTTTAGAGACTCCGATCCGAGCTCCCTAAAGTGAGGCACTAGAAACACAGGACTAGCTAGGGACCAGTACGTCTACTGGTGTCCGTCCCCCAATCATAAGCGACCGAACACAACTACAACACACGAGTCGCTACCCCATAATTGCCATCTTCCCTCAACCCGGCGAGCTACTCAACAAACAAACGATGAGGGTTTATAGGAAGATGACACAGACCTCTACGATACACACAGTACTGGGACAAACCCCGAGCACAACATGTCTTGCTTACAAAGAACCTGGGGTACTTGACTGGAGAGGCATTTCGGAATAGGCGTCCGATCACCAAACCCAACAAACACACAAATCACACTGAATACTTGACATACTCATAAAACTATATTCACAAACCACGGTCAATCACATTCTAAACTTACTTGTCATTGGTCAACACATGACCTCCATAGCAACTATATACTACCATACTCATACCACATAACCTTAACATAATAACATACTTACATAACTCACTAACTAGCCAAAAACCAATCCATTAATCCTATATCATGATTTAATAACATTGACCAACTTAAACATCTCAAAACATCACAAAAACATCACCAAATACTCAAGGCTTGGCCCGTACAGGACCATCACTGCCTAACCCCACCATACATACCTCGGAAGACAAAACACAATAGACACAGTCGTCGCCTTAAAGAACGCGACGACCCTACTGGTCGCGATTATAAGACGAACACGATAGGGCCCATTGTTGCGACATGAATGCGACGGCCCGACATGTCGCCATTAAGTCCATTGACTTAGTCGACCCAAATCGCGATGGTTCAATATGTCGCCACCAAGCCAGTCGAACCCATAATGTGACGGAACAATTGTCTTCTTCAAACACACCGGTTCTAAACACAAAAATCCGAAGTCATAAACCGCGACGGAGCAAAGCGTCACGTTCACAACTAAACGCGATGAGGTAAACAGTCGCGTTCTTAATGCGACTGCCTGACCCGTCACCTTCTTAGGTAGATGACTGAACACTCCTTCTTCCTTTAGAAATCCATGTAAACACCATTTAAATTAAGCTTTAAACCTCTAAAATGAAAGATAAGCCACACCACCCCACATAACATGATTTGCTAAACTTTATGTCATTTAATCATTCAAAACGAAGGGGGAAGTCTCCCTACCAACTTGAAGAGCAGGTAGAACGCAAAAATGCCACATCACCGGTATGTCCACCTTCATACGCCCTCCTTGTGTGAACTCGTGTCGAGCAAACCCTTCAGTAGCTGAAAACCTCGAAAATCACCGCACACCAACTCTCCTCGGTCGGACAGAGCTTCCTCTGGTCTGTCTAGCCCAAAACCATTGTGTTAAACCAATGTCAAAATTGTGAAGTTGGCAGTCGTCACATTTAGAACAACGCAACATACCTACCCGTCGCCAATCGTGCCACGCAACAGAAAGGCAGTTCGAAGAATGCGACTTAGTGAGCCGTCACGTTCAAATGTATGCCTAATCCGTTGCCTTCTTCACCAAAAAACTTATGGGCTATATGGGTCCGGATTTCTGGCCCACAACTGTAAAACCCGGCTACCCGACTTTCCGTCCGGTGTCTGGGATGACTGGCCACTAACGCGTCAGGCTGGGTGACGTTTTAGTGTCGTGTCATGGTGTCCGACGTGACAGTCATCCTTGTCGCGACGAGCGCGTGCGTCGCGTTCTTGTCACGCCTTACTTCTCCGTCACGTCTTCGTGTCGCGCCCGGTCAACGGGTCACGACAGCTTTCTGTCATTTCGGTGTCTGACGCCTGTCAGGGTGGCAGGCGTGTCAGTACGACCTGTCCGCGGCGTCCCTGGGGGACGCAT
The DNA here is from genome assembly GCA_014218235.1 of Colocasia esculenta. Lineage (NCBI taxonomy): Eukaryota > Viridiplantae > Streptophyta > Magnoliopsida > Alismatales > Araceae > Colocasia > Colocasia esculenta. The sequence goes on along the minus strand of JACBKR010005691.1, from coordinate 11,452 downwards.
TCTTGTTGCGGTGCTCTGACTCATCGCGTCTTGGGTGCCGAAGGCAATAAGGTCTTGGCTGGTGACCCTTCCCCTTATCTCTCCCTCTTTCCACTCTCTTCTCCCCCTCCGGTGGTGCTCCCCTCCCTCGCTCCCCTTTGTGTGTTTCAGGTGAGGAGGAGGGCCGTGCGTGTGTCCCGGCGTTGTGGAGCTTGCGTGGAGCGAGGAGGAGGTGGCCAATCCGACGTGAAGGGTCCTATTGGAGTTCGTTCTTCATTTAAGGTAGGGATTGCTTGAACTCTTCTCGATCCGGGTGGATTGGGAACCCCTCGGGGTTTTGTAGATATGTTTACTGCTTCTCCATGCTCCCCTCCCCCGTGTGGTATGTGTATGGCTGTGGGCGGCCCCAGGATGGAGCATCTCGTGGGTCTGCCTCTCTGCTGGTGTCGCGACCGGCGTGTGTGCGTCCGCGACACCAGAAGAGGCGTCCTGCCCGTTGGGGCGCGACCTTATCGCGACGCGTTTTCCCGTCGCGATAAGGATCGCTGTCGCGACGTGTTTTCCTATCGTGACAGGGTTGCTGTCGCGACGTTCTGCCCTGTCGCTATAGGGTTGCTGTCGTGGTGCCCTTTCCCCATCACGATGGTATCGCGACGGCCTAGGGGGACGCGATAGTGCCTGTGTGCTCGGTGTTCCGTGGTTCCGGTTGGGTTGTCGGCGTGTCCCCAGGGCTGGCCTTGCCCTCAGGACCTTCAGGGGGAACGCGGTAGGTTACCTGGCTGCGTTCCGTGACTGAAGGTGACACGTTCGTGGCCGTGTCCTGGCGGCGGTGCCATGAGGGTCGCGTCTGACTAATAATCGATTGACCGGCGGTCAATCGTTATTAGTAGAGCAACGGTTTTTCCGTACTGTCTGGTGGTGTTCCGAGGTTCTAATCGTTCGTGCGTGCCTTTTTGCCCGACAGCCCTCTTGAGGGTCCGTGCATGCCTCGCGCTTACTGGACTTGTCGTGGTTTACAAGCCAGCGTTTCGGCGTGGTTCTTGTTGTGCTTGCCCCGCCTGTTTGCCCGTGCTTTGCACTTGAGGGCTTGTCCCGTTCAGAGGTTGTCTCCGTTGCCTGGGACCCCCATCCTCGGGAGCATGTTGAGGGGGTGCTCTGGGCTACGAGCGTGCTCGAGTTGGCAGCCAAGTTGGCGGACTCTAAAGCGTAGGTGAAAACGAGGTTTGGACAGTGGCGCTGAGTCATTTGTAAGAGCTCTCTTGTCTGGGGTGGGACGCCGGGTCGTTGAGGCGGTTCTATTCCCAGCGCGGCCCAGACAGTCCTTTGTCTCACTGCCTCTCTCCATTGGTTCCGGAGCCACGTAGTGGTGCTAGCGTGGGGCCACAGCTTGGCCAGGCTACGGTGTGTAACGTTTGTGTGTTTCTATGGCGGCTCTTCCTGGCTCTTCCACAGATGGAGGCAGGAGCCAGCTGGCGAGCAGCGGGCATGGACGACATGTCCCTCTCTTGCTTCTAGCGGCGGTGGCTTGGTTGCCGTTGTTGTGACGACATTTCCTCACGATGCTTCCAAGTAGGACTCATGGCCCGAACTTACACGGCTGTTACAGCCTGGCTGTGTCTAGTCTCTGTGGGCGTCGTTGGTTTGGCCTTGGTGCAGACCTATGCTTCTGGTGGTTTCCCCCCTTCGGTGTCTTCTCGTTTCGTATCCCATTCTTAGGCACCAGTCCGTGGTGGCACCGACGCGTGTGGTCTTCCCGACCTTGTGGTGTTCCGGGGTGGTTCTGTTTGTCGACCCTCGACCTTATGGAGGTCTGAGGTGGTCGTTCTTGTGGTGAGACGTCATTCTCACTTGGTTGTTGCGGGTCTCGAGGGTGCCTAGGGTTGCTTCCGCTTTGTGCCCAACTCCGTTGGTTTCTGCAGGAGTCATGTTGTGTGTCCGACCTTGTTGGTGGTCGTGGCGTTACATTGTTCTGTTCCGCTGCTTGTATACCCTACTGTAGTGTCCTCGCTTTACAACTTTCTAGGGTAGTTTCCTATTTTTCAGAGTTCTTGCTGCTCTGGCCAGTGAGGGACTGGTAATCCCTACTGGGCCTTGTTCGCGAGGCTCACACCCCTACTTCCTTTCGCTAGGGGCTCGTCGCCACGGAGCTCGGTGTCGGACGGGTTGCGGAGGCGGCTGTGTGTTGTCAGCAGCAGTGAGAGTGAGTGTCGTGAGCTCTTGTACCTGAGTGAGTTGAGAGTTGTGCTTTGCAAGTTCTCGGGGTATGCCCCTTAAGGACTGCACCTTTCTTCTTGTACCTGTGCTTTTACTTGGGACACGTTGTATAATTGTTATATTGTTATAGTTATTTAAATTCAATACATATCTCCTAGACTATTTCTTCTAACCCTTCCGGGTCTTCAGATCCGTGGGTGGTGATGCGAACTTCGGGGTCCCTGGCAGGGGTCTGGGAGGTCGGGTCGTTGTTGGTATCAGAGCGTGGGTCTACTGAGATTTATAATGAGTTAATAACTATAGCTGTCCCAAAGAAAGGTACTAGTACGCTGCTGACACCGTCCGACTAGTGTTAGGCCTGTGCTTTCAATTGTTTTGCAGGTGTGCGGCTTCCCTGCAAGTTTCGTGTGCGCGCTGTAGTGGGTTGCAGTTGTTGCTGCGTCGCGTGCGTGGTGAGTGTGGTCGCTCGGTGTGTTCGTGTCGTGGTGGTGCGGTTGGCGGTGGACTCTCTGGTTGTGGTCTTTCCCATATGGAGGACGGTTGCGACAAGTCCAGGCGCGGTGCTCTTCGTCGTCTCCGACGCATTTGGGTGTGTGTGTGTCGCTGAGGCTGAGAGAGCCTGCATGTGGTGTGGCCTTCACCGGTGCAGAGTTGTTGTCTGTGGAACCAGTCGAAGTGTCCCTACCTTGTTGACTGTTCTGCTGTTGTTGGGGTGTGTTGTGTTGGTCTTAGGTGTGGCCTCTTGTCTGTGCGCTGTTGTGCGTTGTGCTCTACTCAGTCGGCGTTGTTGCTCGAGCTAAGCAGATGTTCTGTGTGCCGTGTTGCATCGCTGGTTGAGCGCTGCGACACTTGTCTGTGGTTGTCGTCAGCCTTGTGCTGACTGGTTGTGAGCTCTGGTGAGGTGCTCCCAAAGTCTTTCTCTGTTGGTTCTGGCGGGAGTGAGGCTTCCCCAAAACTGTGTTGTGCTCGTTTTTGGTTGCTGTTGCGTTGCCCTCTGGGTTAAGGTGCATCGCTTGGTTGCAATGTGTTCTGGTGAGGTTTCCCAGAACCGTTTGCTGTTGTCCTGGTGAGGGTTTCTCTCAGGACTGTTTCATGCTCGTTTCTACTGTTGTTGTGCTGCCTCAGAGTTTGAGGTGTGCTGTTGGTTTGGCTGGTGCGTTCTGGCGGGTTTTTCCAGAACTGTGCCTTCGTGGTTTTGGTGGAGGTTCTCCTAGGACTGGCTTGCGTTGCTTCTGCAATTTTGCTTGCTGCGGTGTTCTCTTTGAAATTCTCTGTCGTTTGGTTGTTGGGTTGTGCATTCTGGTGAAGGTTCTTCCCAGGATCGCCCTTTGTCGCTTCTGGCGGAGGTTCTTACCAGGAGTGCTCTGTGTTCGTTTCGGGCCACCGTTGTGTTGCCCCTGTGGTTCGAAGTGTGCCGTTTGGTTGGGCTGCGTTCTGGTGAGGTTCTCCCAAGACGTCTCTTGGCACTTTTGGTGGAGGTTCTCCCCAAAGCTGTCCTGTGGTTGTTTTGGTTGTCGTTGCTCTCTCTCTTTGTAGAGATGAGCTCTCATTGTTGCCGGTTGGACTGTCTGTGTTACAGTCTGCTTGGGCGTTATCGGTCAAGGTGTGGTGCCTTTGACCGTGTGTCTGGCCGTTGCGTTGGCCAGCTTGTCTCGTTGTCCGTTTCCAAGTTTCTCGATTGCGCCGGTGGGACTTTATGTGTGTCCCCGTGGCTCAAATGGTTTGTTTTGTTTTCTTGTGCCCGGCGTGCTCTCCCAGATGGTGGTCTGGTGAGTGTAGTGGGTGTTTGGCTGGCTGTGCTTCTTGTGGAAGCGTCAGTCTTGCGTTGTGGATTTCTCTCTCGCGCGTGGAAGAGACTCGTTGCGTTGCGTGTCTCCTTCCTCTATTTTTCGTTGGTTGCTCGGGGTGGTGATGCTCCACTGTGGTGTTGTGTTGACAGGGTGCGAATCGTTGTGACCTTCTGGTGGAGTCATCTTCCCTTGAGTTGTTTTTGGGTTGAGCTGGTTGCTCCCCTCGTGCCGACGTTTCCTTGTAGCACTGTAGGTCGGTGGACCTGTACGTGCCGTTTGTCATTGTGATTGTTTCTTGCTGCCTGCCTGAACAATTTGAGGCATTGAGTCCCTGTTGGTTTAGTGCGAGGTAATACCGTTTTCTCGTCGGGTTGCATGCGCGAGCATTGCTCTGCTGTGCACCAATTTTCTTGCTTGGCTTGCTCGTACAAGTGTTATTTCGGTGAGTGCCTTGGCTTGTGTCGTGGAGGCTTTTCATGTCATCATTTTGGTGTTTGGCCTCTCTATCGGTCGCGGTAGAGGCGGTGCTTCTTGCTCTTGCGCGCCAGGGAGTTGCTACGGTTTTTGCTCCCCATGCGGAAGAGTCGGTGCTCTATGTTTTGTGTAGTTTTTGGAGCCGATGTAGTCGTTGTGCTCTTGATGTTGTCGGCTTTCCGTGCGCTTCTGTTGTGGGTCTCTGGTGGAGAGTCCCCTTCGATGGGCCCTGTGTCATCTCGGGCTGTTGGTGCAGTTGTGTGTGCTGCAACTTGAGTGTTTTTCGATGCTTCGTGTTTTTGTGCCTCAAGCGCTGGGGCCGGCATGGCCTATTGTGCCCTTTCAGAATTGTAGTCCATTGTGTGTGGCTTTTGGAGGGTCTCTGGTGAAGAGTCCTTCCTGTTAGCCCGTGGTGTTGTTTCGGCCGCTGGTGCACCTGTGTTGCACTTTGCTTAGTTTTTGGTGCTTGTGGTAGCACCATGTGCTTATGCCCGAGTGTTTCGGTTTTGTGCCGTATGGAGTCTTGGTACATTGTGTTGTACCTTGGGTGGCTTCTGGTGCTTGTGATAGTACCATGTATTGTGCGTGTGTCTGTTCGTGAGATTTGGGTGTCGTTTCACGACTTCGCTCGGTGTTGGAGGCGTTGGGCTTTCCGCCTCCGGGACACGTGTGCTAGCCTGAGTCTTGTGGTTGTACCGTTGCCGCTGTGGGGTGGCTGCTTTTCCTTGTCTAGGTAGCCCTATCGGTGGTACGCCAGGCTTTGGTCATGGTCTGTGTTCGGGTTTTCCCTCTCGCTTTGGGAGCGAGTGTGTTCGGTTGTGGTATCCTACTTCGGTCTGGGTTCCTCTGAGGTCAACGTGTTGTTCTCGACCTCTGCGGTTGCTTCGGTTCCCGTGTGGTAGTGCATCTTTCTGGTGGTTGGCACGTTGGTACCCGCGCTGAGCTTGTGTGCGCGTGGCTGGTGTGCTGCCAACTCTTCATTGGTTCTCCGGTTGTGCTTGGCGTTGGTGAGTCTGGAAGCCGATGGCAAAGTCTCCTATCGGTTTGTTTGGTGACAGTGAGACCTATTGGCTTGCTAGTACTCGACCACGTGGTTGTCGACGCTGGGAGGTGCCCGGCTTTGGCTTACCCTCAGACGTCTTCCGTGTTTCCGTCACGGTGTGCCACGTTGTGGAGCGTGTAACTCCCAATTTTTGTGGTTTCGCGTGCATTTGGTGTCCTTGTCGGACCACGAGGAAGGTCTGGGTGAGACCTAGTGGTGACAGTGGACGTCGTTTCCACGTGTTGAGGTTTCTCCGCGTGCATTGCTGTCCCTGTTGGACCACGAGGAAGGTCTGGGGGAGACCTAGTGGTGACAGTGGACATTGTTCCGTGTGTCACGGATTCTCTGCAAGCGCGATGTTGCTCTGGTTCTCGTCGCTCGCGTGACTTCTCAGTTGGGCTGGTGACCGATGCTAGCTACTGCTAGTAGCGTGAGGTTGTTCCCCTGAGTGTTGTGCTTGACTCTCAGGCATTTTTCCTGGTTGTTGTCAGCAACTGTGTACTCTGTCGGTTTTGCTGATGATAGAGTGAGTTGTTGACCGACGATTCTTGTGTTGTTGTCGGTAACTGCATCCTCTGTCAGGTTTTGCCGGCGACATAGTAGGTTGCTGGTCGGCTGGTCCCAACAGCGGGGTCTGTTGGTGGCCGCAGCCGTGCGGGTTTTTGACTGGCGTTTTCTGCCGCTCAAGTCGGTTTTGACGTTGCTCGGCACCTGTGGGGTTGTCGTCCCATTTGGACGCCCCACGTGTGGCTGGAGTGAGTAGTTGGTTTCTCGGTCTGGTGCTCCAGGTGCGTTTGGAGCATGTTGTGAGCCGTTGGGGGTTTTGGTTGTGTGCTCCCCATATGTTTGAAGCCCGTTGTGTGAGCCGTTGGTTTTTCAGCTTCGTGTGCTCCGTGCACGTTTGGCGGTGTGGGTGATGCCACGAGGAGGTCGTGGTGAGTCTTAGTGGCTCTTCGCACCCGTGCTTCGTGTGCTCCGTGCGTGTTTGGTTATGCGATTGTTGCCACGAGAAAGTCGTGTCGAGACTTAGTGGCTTAATCGCATTGGTCTTAAGTTTACTCCCTGCTATCTTCGTTTCGTGCCTCGGGATCTTTTACGCGTGCCTTAAATTTCGAGGACGAAATTGTTTTAAGGGGGGTAGGATGTAAGACCCAGCTTCTTGGCTTTCCGTTCGGTGTCTGGGATGACTAGCCACTAACGCGTCCAGGCTGGGTGACGCGTTAGTGTCGCATCGTGGGTGTCCGACGCGACAGTCATCCTTGTCGCGACGAGCACATGCGTCGTGTTCTTGTCGCACCCGGCTTCTCCGTCGCGTCTTCATGTCGCGCCCGGCAAATGGGTCGTGATAGCTTTCTGTCGTTTCGGTCGTCTGACGCCTGTTAGGGTGGCAGGCGTGTCAGTACGACCTGTCGCGTTGTCACGGCGTCCCTGGGGGACACGTTCTTTTCGTGGTGCTCTGACCTGCCACGTTAAGGTCCTTAATGCGATGCATCGCCCCGTCACGTCTTGAGTGCCGAAGGCATAAGGCCTTGGCCGGCGACCCTTCCCCCTCTCTCACCCTCTTTCTCCTCTCTTCTCCCCCTCCCTCTCTCCCCTTTGTGTGTTTCAGGTGAGGAGGAGGGCCGTGCGTGGTGTCCCGGCATCGTGGAGCTTGCGTGGAGCGAGAAGGAGGTGGCCAATCCGACGTGAAGGGCCCTATTGGGGTTTGTTCTTCATTTAAGGTAGGAATTGCTTGAACTCTTCTCGATCCGGGTGGATTGGGAACCCCGCGGGGTTTGTAGATAGTGTTTACTGCTTCTCCATGCTCCCCTCCCCCATGTGGTATGTGTATGGCTTGTGGGCGGCCCCGGGATGGAGCATTCCATGGGTCTGCCTCTCTGCTGGTGTCGTGACCACGGTGTGCGTCGCGACACCAGAAGAGGCGTCTGCCCGGTCGGGCGCGACCTTATCGCGACACGTTTGCTTGTCGCGATAAGGATCGCTATCGCGACGCATTTTCCTGTTGCGACAGGGTCGCTGTTGCGACGTGCTGCCCCGTCGCTACAGGATTGCTGTCGCAGTGCCCTTCCCCGTCACGATGGTATCGCGACGGCCTAGGGGGACGCGACAGTGCCTGTGTGTGCCTCAGGTGTTCCGTGGTTCCGTTTGGGGTGTTGGCGTGTGCCCCAGGGCTGGCTTGCCCTCAGGACCTTCAGGTGGGGAACGCGGAAGGTTACTTGGCTGCGTTCAGTGACTGAAGGTGAAACCTTCGTGGCTGTGTCCTGGCGGTGGTGCCAGGAGGGTCGCATCTATTTGGTCAATCGATTATTAGCGAGCGACATGTTTTCTGTATGTCTAGTGGTGTTCCGAGGTTCTAGCTGTTCGTGCGTGCCTTGGTTGCCCGACGGCTAGGGCTGCCAATGGGTCGGAGTCGGAATCAAAAATGGCACTTTCCGCATCCATTTCCTATAAGAAAATTGGAAACAGGTCGAAAACGGAAAGTAATCGGAAACATTTGGTACGATCAAATGGTAGATATATGTACCATTAGGAGTAATGGTAAAAGAGATGTCTTTGATAATAATAGGCATAATAAATGCTACGAGAGAGACAAGTTAATTAGATTCTATTTACAAATTAAGGAGAAGCTAAAAACTTAGTCTAAAGTTTTTTAATATTAAGAAATAAGATTTTAAAAGTATATATTTTATAAATAAAATAAAAATTATATCATATCGGATACGGAAACGGAAAAATGGAAAATAATCGAAAACGGAAAAACGGATACGGAAAGGTCGGAAACGGATCGGAAAGTCGGAAAGCGGATATCCATTGGCAGCCCTACCGGCGACGGCCCTCTTGAGGGTCCGTGCGTGCCTCGCGCTTGCTGGGCTTGTCGTGGTTTACAAGCTAGCGTTTCGGCGTGGTTCTTGTTGTACTTGCCCCGCCTGTTCGCCCGGTGCTTTGCACTTGAGGGCTTGTCCCGTTTAGAGGTTGTCTCCGTTGCCTGGGACCCCCATCCTTGGAGCCTATTGAAGGAATGCTCTGAGCTACGAGCGTGCTCGAGTTGGCAGACTCTAGAGCGGAGGAGAAAATGAGGTTTGGACAGCGACCCTGAGTCGTTTGTAGAGCTCTCTTGTCTGGGGTGGGACGCCGAGGTCGTTGAGGCGGTTCTATTCCCGGCGTGGCCTAAACAGTCCTTTGTCTCACTGCCTCTCTCTGCGTTGGTTCCGGAGCCACATAGTGGTGCTAGGCGTGGGGTCGCAGCTTGGCCAGGCTGCAGTGTTGCATGCATTTATGTGTTTCTGTGGCGGCTCTGCCTCGCTCTTCCACGGAGGGGAGGCAGGAGCCAGGCTGGCGAGCAGAGGGCGTGGACGACGTGTCCCCCTCTTGGCTGCTAGCGGCGGTGGCTTGGTTGCTGTTGTTGTGACGACGTTTCCTCACGACGCTTCCAAGTACGACTCGTTGCCCGAGCTTACACGGCGGTTACAGCCTGGCTGTGTCTAGTCTCTGTGGGCGTCGTTGGTCTGGCCTTGTGCGGACCCGTGCTTCTGGTGGTTTCCGCTTCGGTGTCCTCTCGGTTCCGTAGTCCCGTTCTTGGGCGCCAGTCCGTGGTGGCACCGACGTGTGTGGCTTCCCGACCTCGTGGTGTGTCCGGGGTCCGGGGTGGTTCTGTTTTTCGTCCCTCAACCCTGTGGAGGTCTGAGGTGGCCGTGCTTGTGGTGAGACATCATTCTCACTTGGTTGTTGCGGGTCTCGACGAGGGTGCCGAGGGTTGCTTCCGCTTTGTGCCCGACTCCGTTGGTTTCTGCGGGAGTCGTGTGTGTGTCACAACCTTGGTTGGTGGTCGTGGCATTACATTGTTATGTTCCGCTACTTTGTAGTAGCCTGCTGTAGGTGTCCTCGCTTTAGAGCTTTCTAGGGTAGTTTCCTGTTTTTCGGAGTTCCTGCTGCTCTTATATTGGGCTTAGGTTTCGGTCATAATTAATGGCCCAATTAACTCATGAGTCCCATTTCACTAATGGATATTGGGTTAATGTGAATTTTAAACATTATTTCCTTTTTGTTTGACCACCTATTGGCCCAATAAACATGATTTGACCTCAACATCTATTTCACTTTAGTTAGTTATATGAAATAACGGGTTTTCGACATTATCTGGTTTTATCACCTTAAGTCAAAGTTTATGGTTTTTTAACCCAAACATGTTTGTCTAACCCTAATTTCTTTACTATTATTTGTATTCCTTTATTTAGTTTGTCATCATAACTCTTCGAGGGATTCTGAGTTGGTTTTATACCTACGATAATCACTTTTATCGTTATCGAATTATTCGTCTTAAGAGTTTGTTCAGCATTGGCCAACCCAGTTATTCATGTCTTGACCCATTTCCTTTATTACTCCTTGTAATTTATAGTTTAGTGTCCGAATCATAAATTTTTATTTAAATCCGTTGTAATGTCCCACATGTGATAATGAGTTTCCTTATTTATTTATATTTTAAAAATTCGGGTTGCTACACCTAGCGACAAAGAGTCACTGTCGACAAGACTATATTGGCAACAGTGCATTCTGTCACTAGGACACTCCCGACGATAGTCATGATTGTTGTTTATCATAAGATAGTGCAATAGAAACATACTTTCTCCAGGTGTCAAGAATGAATGTGGTTAGAAATGGACGACCTCAAACACTGTCACTAGAACTCTTCCAACGACAATAGTCAATGTCACCCATCTGTAACCGTGACAGAAACATGTAAATTTGATTCTAAATCGCATAGAAGTAAAATCGGACATCATCCCACAAACCTAGGCTTTGTTACCACTATAGGAAAATGTGGTGGGGGCATCACATGCACAGCGGAAACGATATATTTAAAATATTAAATCCACATTCTCATAAGAAACTATCGATCCGGGATGATGTCCGGAGTGCATGATAGTCATGCAACCATACAAGGGTGAGACTTTCTCACTTAGGGGTGTTCGTAGAACCCCTGAAGTGCAAAACCGGTCCAGCAGACGAAGGAGCTCTTGCGACCTCCCTCTAGAGGTGTCCACATGGTGGCGACTACCGACAACAGCTCCTCCTCTCACCGGTGTCTCCTCCTCGTCAAAGTTGCTCCTAGCGGCACCTCCTCATTGCCTTCTCTCAAGCAAGCCCATAGCGGTAGCATAGCAGGAAAGCAACAGTAGCAGCCGAACTAGCTGCTTTACAAGCAATTGCGGCAGCAGCAACAACAACACGTGCCAGCAGTAGCAACAGAGGCCGCAGTAGCTGAAGAAAGGAGGAAGCACCTCTTGCTTCTCCTCTCTTCTCTAAGAGAGGGAGCTACGTAATAAGGTTGAAGAGAGGAGAGGAGAGAGAGAGAGAGAGAGAGAGAGAGAGAGAGAGAGAGAGAGAGAGAGAGAGAGAGAGAGAGAGAGAGAGAGAGAGAGAGAGAGAGAGAGAGAGAGAGAGAGAGAGAGAGAGAGAGAGAGAGAGAGGGTAATGGGAGATCCCTTACCTTATAGGGTTCTCCCCCTCCCTTTATCTATATAGAGGGTCCACTTTCAACCCTTCGCATGACCCTCACATCGTGCGGACGTGTGTGGTACGACCCAAAGTACATGCACCCATACTCGCATTGACGGTAAGTTAGGGTGTCGCCAATCAGCATTGGCGACAGAGGTCACTGCCGCCAAGACCCTTTTGGTGATAGTTGACCATGTAGCTCAGGGGTCCAGGCGACAATAGATCATGTGGAAAGGACCACCATGGCGACAGACTGCTTTATCTCAATCCTTGGTTAGAAAGTGAGCCTATTGGATAACTCTTATCCAATCCTCTATTGTCATCGCATCATCCACCTATTGTGTGTGACCTTGTAGGCCCAATATCGAGCTAACCATGAGTTGCACTCGTCAGAACTCCTTCTGACTTAGTGAATCATTATCTCCATAATGATTTACTCAACTCATAGACTATGAAC
>JACBKR010005690.1:0-16794 GCA_014218235.1 Colocasia esculenta | reverse complement strand
GAAATCGTTACGATGACTTATGAAATCGTTATGACTGGCAAGTCGTTACGCTTTCTAAAGAAATCATTATGACGAGCAAGTCGTTACGAGTTCTAAAAAATCGTTATGACTGGCAAGTCGTTACGCTTTCTAAAGGAATCGTTACGATGACTTATGAAATCGTTTAACATCGACTTGTTTGAACTTAGAACTTACACAGAAGTCGTTACATCTTTACTGGAATCAATGCATATATGTACTTCCCATAAGTGCTTGATTTTCTTTGAAAATTTCTGTGCTTAAGGCTAAATGAAATGTAGTTAGAAAACTTTTGACAGAGTTTTGTTTATCACCAAAATAAGTATGTAATGGATTTATAATTATGAGGGGATGGACTGTTCATCAATGGTCCGTGTTGTTTGATCATTTGGGTTGTGTGTTCTGGTGAAGGTTCTTCCCAGGATCGCCCTTTGTCGCTTCTGGCTGAGGTTCTTCCCAGGAGTGCTCTGTGTTTGTTTCGGGCCACCGTTGTGTTGCCTCTGTGGTTCGAAGTGTGCCGTTTGGTTGGGTTGCGTTCTGGTGAGGTTCTCCCAGGACGGCTCTTGGTGCTTTTGGTGGAGGTTCTCCCGAAAGCTGCTTCGTGTTGTTTTGGTTGTCGCTGCTCTCTCTCTCTCTGTAGAGATGAGTTGTCATTGTTGCCAGTTGGACTGTCTGTGTTACAGTCTGCTTAGGCGTTTCCGGTCAAGGTGTTGTACCCTTGGCCATGCGTCTGGCTACCGCGTTGGCCAGGTTGCCTTGCTGTTCATTTCCAAGTTTCCCGGCTACATTGGTGGGACTTCATCTGTTCGTTCCCTGTGCCCGGCGTGCTCTCCCAGATGGTGGTCCGGTGAGTGTAGTGGGTGTCTGGCTGGTTGTGCTTCTTGTGGAAGTGTTAGTCGTGCGTTGTGGATTTCCCTCTCGCGCGTGGAAGAGACTCGTTGCGTTACGTGTCTCCTTCCTCTACTTTCTGTTAGTTGGTCGGGGTGGTGATGCTCCACTTTGGTGTTGTGTTGCCAGGGTGCGCATCGTTGCGACCTTCTGGTGGAGTCATCTTCCCTTGAGTTGCTTTTGGGTTGAGCTGGTTGCTCCCATCATGCTGTCGTTTCCTTGTGGCACCGTGGGTCGGTGGACCTGTTCGTGCCATTTGTCGTTGTGATTGTTTCTTGCTGCCTGCCTGAACAATTTGGGGCATTGGGTCCCTGTTGGTTTGGTGAGAGATAGTACCGTTTTCTATTGGGTTGCTGCGTGAGCATTGTTCCGCTGTGCATTTCTTGCTTGGCTTGCTCGTGCAAGTGTTGTTCCGGTGTATGCTTGATTGTGCCTTGGCTTGTGTCTGGAGGCTTTTCGTGTCATCGTTCTGGTGTTGGGCCTCTCTATCGATTGTGATAGAGGTGGTGCTTCTTGCTCTTGTGCGCCAGGGAGTTGCTGCGGTTTTCGCTCCCCGTGCGGCAGAGTCAGTGCTCCGTATTCTGTGTGCTTTTTGGAGCCAACGTGGTTGTTGCGCTCTTGAAGTTGTTGGCTTTTCCGTGTGCTTCCCTTGTGGGTCTCTGGTGGAGAGTCCCCTTCGGTGGGCCCTGTGTCGTCTCGGGCCGTTGGTGCGGTTGTGTGTGCTGCACCTTGAGCGTTTTTTGATGCTTTGTGTTTTGTGCCTCAAGGGCTAGGGCCGCGTGGCCTGTTGTGCCCTTTTAGGCTTGCGGTCCTTTGCGTGTGGCTATTGGCGGGTCTCCGCGAAGAGTCCTTCATGTTAGCCCGTGGTGTTGTTTCGGCCGCTGGTGCACCTGTGTTGCACTTTGCTTAGTTTTGGTGCTTGTGGTAGCACCGTGTGCTCGTGCTCGAGTGTTTCGGTTTTGTGCCGTCTGGAGCCTTGGTGCATTGTGTTGTACCTTGGGTGGCTCCTGGTGCTTGTGATAGCACCTTGTGTTGTGTCGTGTGCCTGATCGTGAGCTTCGTGCGTCGTTTCACGACTTCGCTCGATGTTGGGGGTGTTGCGCTTTCCGCCTCTGGGACACGCGTTCTAGCCTATGCCTTATGGTTGTACCATTGCCGTTGTGGGGTGGCTGCTTTGCCTTGTCTAGGTAGCCCTATCGGTGGTACGCCAGGCTTTGGTTGTGACTTATGTCTAGGTTTTCCCTCTCGCTTTGGGAGCGAGTGTGTTCGGTTGTGGTACCCTACTTCGGTCTGGGTCCCTCTGAGGTCAACGTGTTGTTCTCGACCTCTGCGGTTGTTTCAGTTCCCGTGAGGTTGTGCGTCTTTTTGGTGGTTGGCACGTTGGTACCCGCACTGAGCTCTGTGTGCGCATGGCGGGTGTGCTGCCAACTCTTCGTTGGTTCTCCGATTGTGCGTGGCGTTGGTGAGTTTGGAAGCCATGGCGGAGCCTCCTGTCGATTCGTCTGGTAACAATGAGGCTTATTGGCTTGCGAGTACTCAACCACGCGGTTTGTCGGCGTTGGGAGGTGTCTGGGTTTGGCTTAACCTCAGACGTCTTTCGTGCTTCCGTCACGGTGTGCCACGTTGTGGAGTGTGTAACTCCAAGTTTTTGTGGCTCCATGTGCGTTTGGTGTCCTTGTCAGACCGCGAGGAAGGTCTGGGTGAGACTTAGTGGTGACAGTGGACATCGTTCCATGTGTTGTGGATCCTCCGCGAGCGCAATGTTGCTCTGGTTCTCGTCGCTCGCTTGGCTTCTCGGTTGAGCTGGTGACCGATGCTAGTTGTTGCTAGTAGCATGAGGCTGTTCCCCTGAGTGTTGTGCTTGACTCTCAGGTATTTTTTCAGGTTGCTATCGGCAACTGTGTGCTCTTCGGAGTTTCGCTGGCGATAGAGTGAGTTGTTGACCAACGATTCTCATGTTGCTGTCGAAAAATGCGTCCTTTGTCAGGTGTTGCTGGCAACAGAGTTGGTTGTTGATGGGTTGGTCACAACAACGGGGTCTGTTGGTGGCTGCAGCCGTGCGGTTTTTGGCTAGTGTTTCTACTGTTCGGGCCAGATTTGGCGTCTCTCGGCACCTGTGGGGTTGTCGTTCCGTTTGGGCGCCCCACGTGTGCCTTGAGTGAGCTGTTGGTTTTCGGCTTGGTGCTCCACCCGTGTTTGGAGCCCGTTGTGCGAGCTGTTGGTTTTTCGGCTTCGTGTGCTCTGCGCGTGTTTGGCTGTGCGATTGTCTCCACGAGGAAGTCGTGTTGAGACTTAGTGGCTTATTCACATTGGTCTTAGTTTATTCTCTGTGCTTCGTTTCGTACCTCGAAGTCTTTGGGCTTGCCCCAATTTTGAGGATGAAATTGTTTAAGGGGGGTAGGATGTAAGACCGGCTTCTCGGCTTTCTGTCCGGTGTCTAGGATGACTGGCCACTAATGCATCCAGGCAAGCCGACACGTTAGTGTCACGTCGTGGGTGTGCAACGTGACAGTCATCCATGTCGCGACGAGCATGTGCGTCGCGTTCTTGTCGCGCCCGGCTTTCCCGTCGCATCTTGTTGTCGCGACCGGTCAACGTGTCACGACTGCTTTCTATCGTTTCGGTCATATGACGCCTGTCAGAGTGCCAGGTGTGTCAGTACGACCTGTCGCATTGTCGTGGCGTCCTTGGGGGACGCGTTCTTGTCGTGGTGCGTTGACCCGTTGCGTTAAGGTTCTTAACACGACGCGTCGCCCTGTCGCATCTTGGGGGCCGAAGGCTTAAGGCCTTGGCCAGCGACCCCTTCCCCCTCTTTCCCTCTTCCCCTCTCTTCTCTCCCTCTGGCGGTGCTCCGCCTCCCCCTCTTCTGTTTGTGTGTTTCAGATGAGGAGGAGGGTCGTGAGTGGTGTTGTGGCGTCGTGGAGCTTGCGTAGAGCGAGGAGGAGGTGGCCTACTGACTTGATGGGCCCCATTGGGGTTCGTTCTTCGTGAAAGGTAGGGATTACTTGAACTCTTCTCAATCCGAGCGGATTGGGAGCCCCTCGGGGTTTGTAGTTAGTGTTTACTGCTTTCCCTATGCTCCCCACCCCCGTGTGGTGGTGTTTGTAGTGTGTGGGCGGCCCGGGATGGAGCATCCCGTCGGTTTGCCTCTCTGCTGGTGTCGTGACCGCAGGGCGCGTCGCGACACCAGAAGAGGCGTCGGCCTGATCGGGCATGACCATATCGCGATGTGGTTGCCTGTCGCGATAAGGGTCGCTGTCGCGATGAATTTTCCTGTCGCAACAGGGTTGCTGTGGCGACGCGCAGCCCTGGCGCGATAGGGTGTGGTCGTGGTGCTCTTCCCCATTGCGATGGTATCGCGACGACCTAGGGGGACGCGACAGTGCCTGTGTGTGCCTTGGGTGTTCCGTGTTTCCAGTTGGGGTGTCGGCGTGTGCCCTTGAGACGTTCAGGTGGGGAACGTGGCAGGTTGCCTGGCTGCGTTCAGTGACTAAAGGTGACACCTTCGCAGCCATGTCCTGGTAGCGGTGCTAGGAGGGTCACGTCTGTCTAATAATCGATTGACCGGCGGTCAATCGATTAGCAGAGCGATGGGTTTTTCCTTCTGGTAGTGTTTCGAGGTTCTGGCTTGCTCGTGCGTGCCTTGGTTGGCCGACGGCCCTCTTGAGGGTCCGTGCGTGCCTCTCGCTTGCTGGGCTTGTCGTGGGTTACAAGCTAGCGGTTTGGCGTGGTTCTTGTTGTGCTTGCTCCGCCTGTTCACCTGGTGCTTGGCACTTGAGGGTTTGTTCCGTTCAGAGGTTGTCTCCGTTGCGTGGGACCCCCATCCTCGAGAGCCTGTGGAGGGAGTACTCCGGGCTATAAGCGTGCTCGAGTTGGTAGCCGACTTGGCGGACTCTAGAGCAGAGGAGAAAATGAGGTTTGGACAGCGGCGCTAAGTCGTTTGTAGAGCTCTCTTGTTGGGGCGAGACGCAGAGGTCGTTCAGGCAGTCTCTTCCCGACGCGACCAGACGTCTTTGTCAACGCCTCTCTCGTGTTGGTTTCAGAGCCACGTAGTGGTGCTAGGCGTGGGGCGCAGCTTGGCCAGGCTGCGGTGTTGTGTGTGGTGTGTGTTTGGCGGTTTTGTCTCGCTCTTCGGGGAGGTTAGAGGCGAGAGCCAGCTGACGAGCGGAGAGGGTGTGAACGGCATGTCCCCCTCTTAGCTACCAGTGGCGATGGCTTGGTTGCTCTTGTTGTGACGGTGTTCCCTCACGACGTTTCCAAGTGTTACTCGTTGCCCGATCTTACACGGCGGTTATGGCCTGGCTGTGTCTAGTCTCTGTGGGCATTGTTGGTCTGGCCTTGTGCGGACCCGTTCTTCTGGAGGTTTCCGCTCGGTGTTCTCTCAGTTCCATAGTCCCTTTCTTAGGTGACAGTCTGTGGTGGCACCGGCGCGTGTGGTTTCCCGACCTTGTGGTGTGTCCGGGGTCTGAGGTTGTTCTATTTGTCGGCCCTCGACCTTGTGGAGGTCTGAGGTGGCCGTGCTTGTGGGGAGACGTCGTTCTCACCTAGTTGTTGGGCGGTCTCGGCGGGTGTGCCGGGGTTGCTTCCGCTTGTGCCGACTCCGTTGGTTTCTACAGGAGTATGTGTGTGTCAGACCTGGTTGGTGGTCATGACGTTGCATTATTCTATTCGCTACTTAGTAGTACCCTGTTGTAGGTGTTCCTGCTTTACAGCTATCTAGGGTAATTTCCTATTTTCAGAGTTCCTGCTGCTCTGGACGGTGAGGGACTGGTAATCCCTATTGGGCCTTGTTCGCGAGGCTCACCCCCCTACTTCCTTCAGCTAGGGATCGTCGTGCGGGGGGTCGGTGTTGGACGGGTGCGGAGGCGACTGTGGCGCCGTGTGTTGTCAGCAGCAGTGAGAGCGAGTGTTGTAAGCTCTTGTACCTGAGGGAGTAGAGGAGTAGTGCTTTGCAAGTTCTCGGGGTATGCCCCTTAAGGACTGCACCTTTTTCTTGTACCTGTGTTTTTCTTGGGACATGTTGTACAGACTTTTGTATATTGTACATATTGTTATAGTTATTCAAATTCAGTACATATCTCACTAGACTATTTCTTCTAACCCTTCCGGATCTTCGGATCGTGGGTGGAGACGCAAACTTCAGGGTCCCTGGGGGGGGGGGGGGGGGGGGGGGGGTCGGGGGGTCGGGTCGTACAGTCACAACTCCATTAACTATTCCATGGTACATCCATGACCGATTCTCATACGATATGTTTCCTACACAGAGTAAATGTCATTTGTATAACAACTTAAAAGAGTCACCATAAAATCTCTCATTGGCCATCGTTCGAGTATGTCAAAATGAATAGGTAGGACATATTAATTAGATTATCACTTGTTACCCATGCATGAATATTTGATCTCACTCAGATGGTCATTTACTATATGTTTGTATATTTTTCTGAAAATTTCGATAACATCTCCCCACACCTCTCTAATATACCAAAAATATTTATTGGTTAAGAAATTTTCTTAAATATTGATTTCTAAGTGGTTAAGAAAATATTCAAAATCAATAAAGGTATACCAGAGAGGAGTGAGAAGACACAACCAAAATTTTCAACAATCTGTACAAACACGAAGTAAATAACACCACTAACTGCGATCAAACATTCACAAACTGTCCAAAACGGGACAATTCAAGACTTTAAATTAGATATACACATTCTCATCATTGAAAATGAGACTCGTTCACATCAATCTTAAAGTCTTGGACGTAAAGATTCAGTGACACAGGCTCAACACACTCTCGTGAGGTGTGTGCAATGATAAATTCCTATACATGTATAGATCAAATTAAAAACCACATAAATATGAAAGGAAAATAAAAATAAAATATTACATATGAATTAGTGCAATATTAAACCAAATTTACGCATACATGTAAATGATTACATTAAAGTAAGAAGTGCAATACCAATCACTAAATGAAAGTAAATAACTAAAAGTAATCCTATAATAGTTTGTCCATCTTTGTTAAAATTGAGTCGACCATGCCACTAAAGAATTTGAGTTGGAATTCAACCCACATTTGTTTGAACCATTTTTACAAGACGGTCACTGAATTCAGCTGTGACAAAGATTTTAGTGTATTTTATTTAATAAGTAAATTGAGATGAAGTAATAATTGAGCCAAAACATAAACAAGTGGTAATGACTTGAAGACTAGCCTAGACCCATTTGTGCACAAAGAAAGTGCTTCAGAAGCATCATGCCCCTTCCCATTATGGATTATTTAACCGGGAGACTTGGAATTATTTAACGGGTGAGACTTTGTCTTCTCCCATCTTGGATGTATAAATGTGAAGTTGCTGGTAAAGCCCCATCGACTGACTCTATCGAGTATAAATTGAGAAATGATTAATGTTCATTGAGAGATATGACTTGGTTTTTATGTTCAATATAGATAGGATATGTCTATCACATTGGCCATGGATCGCACACGACAGATATAAAGTCAAGCTCATGATAGATAAATCTCTCCTTATAAACCCTAAACCCCAACACAACATATTTATTAGGCATTTTATAGCTAACCTTTCCAATAGATTTCATAAAAGAGAAATATGATTATTAAACGATGGGTAGGGATAGTACTGTTTATATAGTTTAATCAAATTTGATTTGATTTGGCCACATCAATCTATTTAGATAACTAATGTGGTTGGTTTGGGCCGACTACAAGTAGGGGTGCACACGGGTCGGTTTCGTCTGGGTTGGCCATTTTTTTGCAGCTCGGATTGAACAGAATCCCAAAGTCAACTCAAATAAATTGGATTGCTATATGCCTATAATAATTGTATAAATGTCTACTTGTTCTTCTAATATAATGATAAATTATATAAAATAGAGATAATTAGTCTTCTCAGTTAAAATTATTATTAGTATTGTTATTATTCATATTTCTCTTCATAATATTACAAAAACATGCGGTCTATTGAGTGATCAGTGTGCCAATAAAGATTTGAATATAGTTCAATTAAATAGAACTAAACCAAATTAAATCAAGGGGTTGGGGGCACTATGGAGGGGGTATCAGTGGGGTTGGAGGTCAGGGGAGGGGGGTTGTGGAGGCAGAGGGGGAGGGTTCAGGAGGGGGAGCAGTGGGGGTGGGTGTGCCGGCAGGGGGGTCGGGAGGGGGAGGGGGCTTCAGGGGGGGGGGAATAGGGGTGTCAACGGGTCGGGCTAGCCATAAGCCCGCCGGGTGACAAGTTAAAAAGCCATTTAAAAACTGAATTTTCAGCCCAAGCCAAAGAAATAACTCACAATTTGGGTCATATTTAGTTGGGCTTACACGGGTTGGCCCATCGGGCCAGCTCAAGATAGGGTTTCCTAAACCACTGGCACGACCCTCTCGATCCCCCTCAAACCCCAGCACAGGCGGAGTTCGCTGTCCATGTCCTGCCGCGCCCAGAAGGGCCAACACGTGTCCTCCGCCGTCCCCATCGCTGTCCTGACGTGCCCATCATCGTATCCTCCGTCGGCCGGAGTCCGCCCAGCACCTTGTCCTCCGCCAGGCAGAGTCCGCCTCATCGCTGTCCTGCCGCCGCCCTCTCCTCCTAAGCTTGTGGAGGAGCATCGGGAACAGAAGGGCCAAGCACCTCTAGGTACGGCCTCCGGCGATGCCAGACGGTCCCTCTGGATCTTTTTTTGCTTATGGCAGTCTGGGTAGTGTTCTCATGATTAGACTGCTCCCTTATCCCTGGGCACTGAGCAAGGCCGGGGAGGGGAAAGAGAGGGGAGGCACAGGCTGACGCAGGGAGATGGCGACCATCGAGCTCTCTGAGCTCCGATGGATTCGATTCCACTGGATGGTCAGTGGATGCCACGGCACGATGCTGGCGGAGATGAGGGGATCACCGTTTGGGTCTGATGACTGGGGTTGAGGTCTGTAGCTTGACTCTAAGCTGTCATGGATGGCTTTCGATTTTAGCATATCTTGCATTCGTAGTTAAAATTTTTTTCCATGCGAGCAGGGGATTGGAATTTTGAACCTAGGTCAAGAGTTGTATTATGGCTTTTTAACCTCCCAGAAGTTATGCTTGATCAGATATTTGTTGGCATCCGGTGGTGATTGCCTATCCTGTGGTTGCTGCTCTCGTCGAGACTACCCCCTCTTCATCATGTGGTTTTGTTTTGTCATCTTTTATTTCATTTTCTCTGTTTGTCATCTTCTATTGCCATCTTCTATTTCGGCAAACCAATTCCGGAATGATCATAGTTTGAGCAATAGCTATAATATATGGGTTTTGCTTGGAAGATTTTGTCGTTCTGTGGTAGATACAGAGTAGTGGCAGGGTTCTTCCGATGCTTCCTCCATGCCCTTGAAACTTGGATGGCCCAACGTCCTACTGTTTCAAGTTTTACAGATGTATAGCAGCACTACAAGCGAACTGTCTGGGGTGCAAAGATGTAGAGAAGAGAAAAAGAGTTGCCCGCATGAAAGTTTCAGGAAGAGGCCATCTCTGTACATTTGTACTGTACAAGCATACGATTGTCTCCACTCTTGGAGCATGTGAAACTCTTACATTGTATGCCAAGTTTGAGAAAGTCTTATGATCCAGAGGTACAATTAAATGTGTACAATCTTTGTCCACTATTTGAAAATTTTCTAGGTCGAAGATTATGAGGTTTGATCCAAGAGCGAGCAACAGGTAAATGAGGGGCAGATTAGTCATTTCTTATCATGAACTCAAATAGTTGGATAGATCTGATGGAATATTGAAATAGCAGAGACTATTTGATGAGATATGGTCAAATATTTGATGAGATATAGATGACGAGGTCAAGATTTAGGGGTTTATACAAAAAAATGGCCTATATATTATATATATAAGGACTATAAATTGTAATAAAAAAATCCTCAGAAATCCTCAAAAGCACATGTACATGCAGAAACAGCTTGACAGGAAGCTGATAGCCCAGATTATTCTTGGATTTTTTTATTATGGATCTCATCTGTTTCAATTTTGCATTGTGTTTGAATCTGGTTATCATATTGTGGTGGCTGTTTTCCGCCACCTAGGCCCATCGCGTCAAGGCCCATCAGCGCCTTCCCCTTCTGACGTGGCCTCCATACGATCCCACGCCCTTTAGTACGGATCAGAAGAGAGAAGATCCTCGTGAGGCTATCCGTGGCGGAACATTGCCGAGCTCGTCAGCAGGCGGCTTCCGAACAAAGGACCTCAAACCCTGCTGCGCGGAACTGCCCTGGACATCACCTGCTCGGAAGGTCCATCCAAAGGGCAACGAGCAGGATTCCTGGCCCACAGAGCGGTTGTAACCGTCTCAGGCCACGTTCTCCACCATCAAGGGGCGTGAAATGCCTGCAGCTAACGGGCATCGGAGTCATAACTCCTCCCGTTATGCGCCGTGCGTCAAGGCGCCTCTTCAGGCACGATCTGCCAACGTTACGCACGTTGGCCTCTACACCAACGCCTATAAAGGCACAGGTACAGTACCATGCAACGGTACGTTCTCTTCCTGACGCGAACACATTCTCGCATTCCGAAACCCCCTGCCTCACAAGCTCTCCACTGACTTAGGCATCGGAGGGTTTCCCCGTATTCACCGGGCCTCCTGATCTATTCTGGTTTGCAGGTCTCGTCCTCACCAGCAGCTCGTCTTCCCTCTCTTATTCCAGTGGAGGCCCGTTTGGCTCAGGTCCAAACAGGATCACACCACCACATTTGGCGCCGTCTGTGGGAACGACACTGCCATGGCTCGGAGGGCGATCCTCATACCAAATATAGGAAGCAGGGCGACGAGGGTCTCGCCAATCACGAGGGGGCCTCTCGTCGCCAATCTCCTCTGGGGACGTCGCCGGCACTGCTACCGGCGCAAATCACGACGTCCCAGTACAACGGCTGCGCACCGGCAACGGCCCTCGAAGTGGCAGAGCTCGGGGGCAAATGCATCAGTTGACGGGTGTTGCCTCGCCTACAGGCCCAGTTGGAGGGGGTTGCGGCCCCGGCGGTCTCCTGCCACGCGACCGGCAGGCGGAATCGTAACATCGACGCTCCCGCGTCCCCCCAGCGCCACAGGAGCAGCAGGCGGGACACCACGCCGGTCCCTCCGGGCTCCATCGGAAGAGCGGGCACCAGAGCGCCGCGGGCGCTCGCCCCGGCGTTTATCGTCTCGCCCGTCCGCCACGATCGGTCGTGGGAGGCAACTCCCAGCCTCTGGACGTGGGGGCCCCGCCAACTCCGAGCAGGAGCTCGCCAGGCGCCTCCGGCGTATGTGGCGACCCGAACGCCGCATGGACGCGATGGTTCAGCGTGCGGAGGGCAAGGCTCAGCGGAGGACGACTTGGACTTCCGCTCTCCTTTCAGTAGGGAGATTCTGGAGGCCCTGGTCTCCTCCAAGCTCCCTCTTCCCACCATCGCGCCTACGACGGCACGACTGACCTGGCCGACCACATCCACGGCTTCGAATCGCATATGGTGTTCCACGGAGCATCAGATGCGGCCAAGTGCAGGGCTTTCCCCGCAACATAAGGAGACCGCCAGGGCTTGGTTTGAACCTCCTCCTGCGGGCTCTATCCACCTCCTTCCGCCAATTGAAGAAGTCCTTTCGGGACAACTTCCTTGGGGAAGGTCCCAGCCGCGGACGGCGGCTCTCTCCTGACCGTGCGCCAGAAGAAAGGCGAGGCACTCTGGGACTTCGTCAAGAGGTTCCGAACAGAGGCGCTTCGCATCTCGCGCCTGGACGTCCCCCCTAGCCACCAGCGCTCTCATCCAGGGCACTCGTGACGGCTTTCTACAAAGGACTCTCGGCGTCCAGCAACCCGCCACCCTCGCCGAACTACTCTCCATCGCGCAGCGCCACGCGGCCTGCGAGGAGAGCCTGGCGGCGAGCAGGGCCGAACAGGGGGAGCAGTCGGAAAAAAAAAGCGACCTTCCGACAACGGTTCCGACCGTGATCGGAAGAGAGGGACGACGCAATGGCGATTCTCCGCGTCGTCCGCGCCCCTTCACCAAACTACACCCCCTCACTGTGGCTCCCGAAACAAATCCTGGCAGAGATCAGGGATGAAGCTTTTGTTCGGTGCCCCCCAGAGAATGCGCTCCGACCCCGGGAAGCGCGATCAAAATAGGTACTGTCGCTTTCATCGCGACCACGGCCACGACACCTCGAGTGCCGCCAGCTTAAGGACGAAATCGAAGACCTTATCAAGCGCGGCTACCTTGGACGGTCGTGCGCCGGAACGAAGGGCGGCCGGAACGAGAGCGCCCCCGACGTCGAGACCGCACTCCGAGCAGGCGATCAACAACGAACCCAATGGGCAAGAGATCAAGTGATCGCGGGAGTGGTTCGGTGCGCGGGCGGTTGAAAGCACTCGAAAGCCGACGCGATTACGCAAGGCGAGTGCATGTCGTAGACAGGCCCCGGCTGTTCGGCTGGCCCCATATATACCAGTCCCGCACGCGCACAGTCCGAAGATGATAACCTTCTCGAATGAGATCTTGTAGGGGTTACAGATCAGCACACTGATGCGCTGGTCGTTTCGGCCACCATCAACCATTGTAATGTGCGCCGCCGGATTCTGGTAGATAATGGAAGTGCCCCCGACGTCTTGGCTTACGACTGTTTCGTTCTCATGGGCCTGCGCGCCAATCAACTTACTCCTGTAAATTCGCCATGTTCGGCTTTCGGGAGTTTGGTCCAGCCCATGGGAAGGATTCGCCTTCCGATCACCTTGGGAACAGCTCCAAAGGGCTGTGACAAGATTGTTGACTTTCTGGTCGTCAACAATATGCATGGATACAACGCTATCTAGGCAGAGGTCTGATCGGCCGCATTAAAGCAATACCTTCGTCGCTCCATCAGAAGATGAAGTTTCCCACTCCGAGCGGTTGGTGGGCGAAAATGCTCGGATGTCAGCGCGAGTCTCGCCGTTGCTACGTCCTCTCCCTAAGAGACAAGCAACCACTCGCTGTTCCGGCTCCTCCGGCTTCCGATCAGCCTTCAACTAGCCGAGGAGCGCCTGCTGAAGATCTAATCCCCATTCAGGTGGGTAACGACCCCGAACACGTTCTATACTGTTGGTGCCCTGTTGACAGAGGCCGAACAGCAGCGCTACACAGCTTTTCTGCTGGCCAATTTGGACGTGTCGCCGTGGTCCGATGAGGACCTTCCAGGCATTCCTCCGGACGTCATGGTGCACCGCCTTCGGCTGGATCCACGGATCCCAACGGTACAGCAAAGGAGGCGACTGTGAACCAAGAACGGCAGACCGTGATTCAGGATCACGTGACCAAAAGCCGAACTGTTGGGCTCCTCCGAGAAGCCCAATATCCAAGATGGATCTCCAATGTGGTCTGTACGCAAGGCCAATGGCAAATGGCGTGTGGTGCGTAGATTACAAGATCTTAATAAGGCAACGCCCAGGATAACTCCCATTGCCACGCATCGATCAGCTGGGGGACGCTACTTCCGGGCACGAGCCCCTCAGCTTTTTGGATGCCTACTCTGGTTACCACCAGATCAGCATGCATCCCCCGGATCAAGAGCCACTACGTTCGTCAACAGACCAGGCTATACTGCTTCACCAGGATGCCTTGTTTGGTCTGAAGAACGCAGGCGGGACTTACCAGCGGCTGGTCAACAGATGTTCGAGCAGCAGATCGGGCGAGAAAACATGGAGGTTACGTCGACGACATGTGGGTCAAGAACTCTTCAGAGCACTGATCACATTTCTGACCTCCAGGAAACTTTCGCAACTCTGCGAGGTATAATATGAAGCTCAATCCGGCCAAATGCGCGTTTGTGTGTTCGGTCGGGTAAGTTCCTAGGGTTCATCGTATCAAACAGGGGAATAGAGGCGAACCCGGAAAAAATCCAAGCCGTACTTGAGATGTCCAGTCCGAAGACAGTGCGCGACGTCCAGCGTTAACAGGAAGTCTTGCCGCGCTGAACAGGTTCATGTCCGAGCAGCAGAAAGAGTTTTAAACTTCTTCAAGTTGCTCCGAGGCCCTAAAAGCTCCTCGAAGCAAGGGGGGCAAAGTACTGGGGACTGACGAATGCGAGTCCGCCTTCAACGAGCTGAAGGCATATTTGGCGGCCCCTCCTTTCTCTCAAAGCCTGTGCACGGAGAAACTCTGTTCATGTACCTTTCGGTCACCGAACACTCCATCAGCGCGGGTTTGATCAGAGAAGTAGGAACGGCACAGATCCTGT
The DNA here is from genome assembly GCA_014218235.1 of Colocasia esculenta. Lineage (NCBI taxonomy): Eukaryota > Viridiplantae > Streptophyta > Magnoliopsida > Alismatales > Araceae > Colocasia > Colocasia esculenta. The sequence goes on along the minus strand of JACBKR010005690.1, from coordinate 2,670 downwards.
TTACTACATCAGCAGGGTCCTCCAAGAAGCTGAAAGAGGTACCCCAGGGCAGGCAGAAAAAACGCCCTTGCTCTCGTCACAGCTGCTCGGAAGCTTAGGCCCTATTTCAGGCCCATTCCGTTACAATCCTGACCGATCAACCGTTGAAATCCTCTCAGCGGCCGGAGGCTTCCGGCAGGTGGTTCAAGTGGGCGATAGAGCTTGGTGAGTTTGACATCAGCTTCGGCCGAGGACGGCGATTAAAGCACAGGCGCTTGCGGACTTCGTGGCGGAATGTACCCTCCCGGCAGAGCAGGATCCGCCGTTGGCAGCGAGCCCCATGGGAGCTCTATGTTGACGGATCCTCTGTTGGACGGAAGCGGGGAGGTTTGGTCCTCACCTCCCAGAGGGTGTTAGAGTTCCAATACGCCCTCGTTTCGCTTTCAGCCTCCAACAACGTCGCCGAGTACGAAGCTTGCTGTCGGTATCCGCATGGCTAGGCACCTCGGGGCCGTTCGGCTCAGAGGTCTTTAGCGACTCACAGCTGGTTGCCAGCCAGGTGAGCGGGACAGTTCGGAGCAAGGGAACCCCGCATGGCTCAATACCTCCAAAAGGTCAAGAGCAGACAGAGGGCTCGTATACTTCGAGGCATACAGGTTCCGCGGGAGCAGAACGCCGCGAGCTGATGCACTGGCCAAATTGGCATATTCAGGTGACATCACCCCTTCTCGCTCTGTTCATTGAAGAGCTCGCCTTGCCGAGCACAGAGATTGACGTAGCGCCATAGAAACGGGCCCACCAACCCCAAGTGGGTGGACCCTCTCTTGGGTACCTTCCGAGGCGAGCTTCCTTCGAACAGGATGAAGCTCGGAAAGTCAGGATGCGCTCGCAGCCATTTCACCCTCGTAGAAGGCAAGCTGTACCGACGGTCCCTTGCAAGACCTCTTCTACGGTGCCTCAACCTGAGGAGGCCCTCGCAGCCACAGAGGAAGTCCACGAGGGGTTGTGCGGAAGGAAGCCTCTGGGGGGCAGAACGCTAGCACGCAGCCTCATCCGAGCAGGGTTTGGTGGCCTTCTCTTCAGAAGGATTGCATGTCTTCGTCAGGAAATGCCCAGAATGCCAGAAAGTTCGGAGTACTCATCAAGCAGCCAGCCGAACAGCTTCACAGTCTGTTCGAGCGCGCCCCTTCGCCAGATGGGGCATTGACATTTGGGCCCCTTTCCAGAGGCCCAAGGGCGCAAGAAGTTCCTGTTTGTCGCCATCGACTACTTTACCAGGGGATCGAGGCCGAACCCGTCCCACAATCACCGAACAGGGCCGCATGGAAGTTCGTATGGAAGAACATTCTATGCAGGTTTGGCGTCCCCAGGGTGATTACTTCTGACAACGGGAAACAGTTCGACAGCCTTCTTCAAGCAAAAGTGCGCCGAGCTCGGGATCTTACAACCACTTCACCTCCGTGGCTCATCCCCAGGGTCTAACGGGCTACCGGTTTGGTCGAAAACGCCAAAGAACATTGCTGCACGGGATCGAACCAGAGTGGAGGCTGCAGGTGGATCATGGATCGATGAGCCCAAATGTCCTTTGGTGTCACCGGACAACTGCTCGGGTAGCTACAGGGGAAACACCTTTCCACCTAGCCTACGGATCAGAAGCAGTTGTACCTTTGGAAGTAGCCCTTCCAACCATCCGAACACCCACTTCGACGAAGCCGCCAATAAACCGTGCTCTCCGAGAGAACTTGGACATGGGGGGCGACGACAAAAGCGACGCCAGCATTCGCCCGTTCTTTCAACAACGGCTTGCGCAATATTATAATACGCGAGCAAGGAGAGGCGGGGTTCAACGTGGGAGATTGGTCTTGCGCCGCTGTTCGGCTTCGGACCCCCGAAGAGCAGTCGGCAAACTTGCCATCAAATGGGAAGGACCTTATCAGGTCACCCACGTCCTTGGGAAAGGTCATATAGCTAACTATCCTAGTGGCGAGGCCATCCCAGGACTTGGCATGTCTCTAATCTAAGGCTTATCATCTATAAAAGCTTCTTTCCAGCTTCCTACCTCTCTTCTCCCAACTCCTGACGCCATACGAGCATTTAGCATACATACCTGATCGGAACCCCCTTCGCGGTTCCCCACAAACTACGTTATACATGCAATGCTTACGGCGCCTAACGGATTTCGATCCGAACAGGAGTAATCATGAAGGGAAGAAGATAGAGAAAGTGAAGCTACCAGAATAATCCATGAACAGAAGACTTCATTCACAAAAAGTTTTTCTTTTATATAGCAGACCTATTCTTCAGGCCACGGTTACAAAAAGGAGGATACAAGGAGGATCAGGGAGCCTGCTGAGAAGGACCAGCACCGTCACCTGAAGGGGGCACGCCCAGACTGGAATTGTGCGAACCGCACACCATCTAGGCGGGCCGAATGAGTTCGGGTCGGCACTCCGAACAGCGGCTCAAAGGCTTCTTGAGCGCGTTCGGACCCAGGAAGACTGCTCTACGAAGTCCTTCCCAGCCTTGAGACCCACTCGGTAGCAGCACCGGGCCCCATAATGCTCCAAGTCTCCTTGTACTCCGGTCCGGCCTTATAGCTAGCAAAGGCGAGGACCCCCGCGTCCTCAATCACCTTGGTCAAGGCCTCCTTCTCGGACGTACCAGAGTGGCCTCGAGCTCGAAGCCTGGAGG
>JACBKR010005689.1:0-16882 GCA_014218235.1 Colocasia esculenta | reverse complement strand
CACTGTTCTAGAATTCCTCTAGAAGGTCATGCACTTGTTTCTATATACACTCTCTCTTGACTTGGACGAACTCTCCATCGGATACTCCTTCTGCTGGACTAGTGAATCCTTATTCAATGCCTCTGTAAGTCTCCTCTGTCCATAGATTCCCACATGGTCGACGAACTGGTTGTACCCTAACACCTATGATACCTTTTAGGGATCAGCATGATCCTAACGGCTATTAGAAGTTTGCTCTTATCTTGAATCACGTCGGACCTTGACCTGTGGGTAACATGGCAAGTGGAAGGGTAGTATATTCACCTGGCTGCCAACATCAACGCACGTGTTGTGCAACTGTTACTATGGCTCGTTACTCAATGTTTCATGTGCAATGACCATAAGTTCTCATTTATACTATACTCGCTCATCTATTCATTACTCTCTCTACTATCTCGACTATTCATCTAGTACTCTCATCTATTTCTTGGTACTCTCTATTAGCCATCTATGATTGTCTAAAGATAAACAATAACTATGCCAGCGCAATAGGGCCCCGATCTGGTCTTGGGAGAACAGAAGCCCTGAAAGTGCCATTTGCCCATGGGAGTTAACATGATCAGGATGTCGGTGTTACGTCCAAGTGCCATTTAATAATCAAAACTATGTTCTCTCATTGTCTTTGACAACAAAGTGCCATTTAATAATAAAAAACAAGTGCTATGTTCTCTCGTTGTCCTTGACAACAAAGTGCACTAATAAACAAACATGTGCTATGTTCTCTCGTTGTCCATAACAACAAAGTTCCATTTAACAATATTACTCCATGACAATGAAAACAAAGTACTATATTCTCTGGTTGCTTATTCTCTCATTGTCTATTGATAACAAAAGTGCTATACTCTCTCTCGGCTATCTACGGATCACCAAAGTGCAATGCTATCTCCATTGATTAAAGTTATCAAAGTGGTATATTATTTCGCGATTGATGAAAATCAATCAAAGTGCAATTTACTCTCTATATGCCCAACTACTCTCTCTCTCTTGCTATACATGAGATCTACTATTGCTTGACACTAATGTTACTTGTTATCGTCTTGTTATCACTTTCTATCGTGACTTGCTTTTAAGTATATCCATTGTGCTATCTTGATTCCGCTGTCAGTTGAACCTCGATACTTGTGCATTACTTTCTCGAATTTACATGACTCCTGCTATCTTAAGTTACTCTGCCCTTTAAAAGCAATAATTATTAAAGCCTGCTTGATCTTGAGATTTAAGTCCTACTGGGCGTTATCGCTCACCCTTTCGTATTTGTTATTGTGTCTCAGGTAAGCTAGATGACGTTCCTCCACCAATGGGGCAGAACCCAGTGATGAGCGATCTGGAGTCAAGTCAAGAAGTTACCTAGTACCATGGAGGTCTAGTAGTTATTGCTTTAGATTCCTTTCAATGTAATGACGTCATTGAGCTCAATGTAGTGGCTCTGGATTAGTGGTGTAATAGTCTTAGTTAATTTATAATGAAATAAAGAGTTGTTCCAATTTTTGTTCATTAGATGCTCTGATGTTATGTCTGTATGCGCAATTTACGTTACCATACTTGTTGCTCACGTGCCCCCGATTTATTCTACTGCTAAATTGGAGGGCCGTGACATCAACACGTACTAGAAAAACTAGCAAGTGTCGACCTATCCTTGGTAGAGTCGACTTAAGTGGTTCACTGAACTCCAGTAAGTCATCCATGAGACATGTGTGTCGACCTATGAGGCAACAAGTTTCAACACACACAAGATCTTTTTGTTGGGTTGAGTGTTGTATTGAAATCTTTTAATGATGACTTGAATCATAACTTATTAACATCCTTGATTTGATTTTGATGATGACATTTTATTTTGATGATGAAATTTGTACATATTAAATGATGACTAATTGAACATGTTATACATTTTATACATATCAACAATGCTTAAAGAACATATTTTTGATGTTTAATATCTCACATTTTAATAATAAATCTTGTATTAATGGTTTACAATTTATATTTTCAGGTTTACCAAATTTTTCACAGTGGTGTCGACACAGTCCACTTGTGTATCGACACTAGTTCACTGTCCAGAAGCCTATTCTGAAGCAGTAGCAGGGGTGTCGACATAGTATACCTGTGTGTCGACACAGTCTACCAGTGGTGTCGACACAGTCCACCTGTGTGTCGACAATAGTTGAATGTCCCAGAAGCCTGTTCTGAAGTAGTAGTCTGTGGGGTCGACACAGTCTGCCGTGTGTCGGCACACTTCGACTAAAGCTCCAAAACGGGAATTTTTATGGACACGTGGCTGATTGGAAATCAAGAGATTTGACCTAGATTCTGTGCCCACGCAACCCAAGGCATCTCATGGACATATGGGTCTATAAATACCCATGATTTCTACTACCCCAAAGGCAAGCAAGCCCATACACTTCCAGAAGAAGCTTTTTGGCGGTAAAAAGGGATCTCTCCAGTTCTTGCTCATATCCAGAAGCTATGATCCATCTTTTCAGAGAGAAAGTACAAGGGAGTGAAGGCCAATCTCTGGAGAGGGCTTTGAAGTTTAAAGCAAGGGAGCAGATCCGCAGAAGCACAACAATTGAAGAGGAATTTCTGGCGATTCAGGAAGCCATTGAAGCAGAGCATCGCCAATTGACAGGGAGCATCTTCAAGCCTCTTCAATTCAACCTTTTGCAAGAATCTTCATCGAAGAACACTCATTCTATACCCATTCTCTCACTTCTGAGTTTGTTCTTCCTTATTCGTCTATGAGATTTGGGCATGAAGTTCTGCACAAATTCTGTGTATGAATTTGTCTTGAATCAGATCATTGTTAGAGGATCTGATTTCTGTTGTCTTTGATCTAGCTTCGTATTGTGATCCGTCGAGCTCTGGTTTGTGAGTCGTCGTACTCACTGTGTGGTTTGAGCCGTCGTGCTCATTTGGAGTCGTCGTGCCCAGTTGTTGTTGAGCCGTCGCGCTCAGTTTAGAGTCGTTGTACTCAAGGCTATGTGTTTAGCCGTCGTGCTCAAAGGTGTTTGGAGTCGCGTGCCTATGTGTGTGTTGTACTCAAGGTTTTGAGTAGTGTGGCCTTACTGTGTGGGGGGGACATAGGGGTCACTGGAGGTGATTTCCGAACCACCTAAAAATCCTCTGTGCAGTGGTTTGAATTGTGGTTGACTATGTATTGCGCTAGATGCATGCATAAGGATTTTACTCACACTACTAATTGATTTTATCACACACTTTATTCACACAATTTACACACTCATACTTCAGATCAGTAAATTGTTTATATTTTAAATTGCTTAAGCTTCCGCATAAATTTATATTACATCTATTCACCCCCCTTCTAGATCTGACCCTACCCCCATATTCGACCCTACAATTGGAAATTTGCACAAACCAAGCTCTCTTCTTAAAGATGAGAATCTGTTTTCTGGAAGAGGATTAGTGAAAATATCTATAATTTGTTTTTTCAGTTTCAATGAAGTGAAGTCAAAAGATTTCTTAGCAACCTCATCTCTTAGAAAATGGTGCCTTATTTCAATATGCTTTGTTCGTGAATGCTGATTGGGTTTTTAGACAAATTAATAGCACTAGTGTTATCACACAAAATAGGAATACAACCCAATTTGAGATTATAGTCTAGGAGCTGATGTTTCACCCAAAGAACTTGAGTGCCACAACAACCAGTCGCAACATATCAGCCTCTGTAGTGGATAGAGCTACTGAATGTTGCTCTTTAGAAGCCCATAAAATTAGGCATCCACCTAGATATAAACACAAGCACTAGTACTCTTTATATCAAGCTTGCAACCAGCATAATCAGCATCACAGTAAGCAATTAGATCTAACTTGCAACTAGCAGGATACAAATTCCAAGTTCACATGTTCCAACAAGATATTTAAAAAAAAATTTGACAGCTAACATGTGACTGCCTTTAGGATTGGCTTGAAACCTAGCACACATGCACACTATACTGAATATCTGGTCTAGAGGTTGTAAGGTAAAGTAGAGAACCAATCATACCTCTGTAGGTCTTTGGATCTACTGACTTACCACATGAATCTTCCTCTAGTCTTACATTTATTGCCATTGGTGTGCTTGAGTGCTTGAGGTGCTGAAAGTCAAACCTTTTCAGAAGTTCTCTCACATAATTTTGTTTGACATATAAAAATCCCTTCACTAGTTTGATGTACCTGTAATCCTAAAAAGAATGTAAGTCTCCCATCAAACTCATTTGAAATTCAGTTTTCATGTGATCAGCAAATTTAGTACACAGATCCTTATTGTGACCCAAAAATTATGTCATCAACATAGATTTGGACAACAATGATTTGATTATTGACAATTCATGTAAACAAAGTCTGGTCTACATTACCTCTGTGTAACCTTTATTCAACAAAAATGAGCTCAAATGGTCATACTAAGTCTTGGAGCTTGCTTGAACCACCAAAGAACCTTATTGAGTTTGAAAACATGATCAGGATATTTTTTATTTTCAAATCAGGAGGTTGTTCTACAAAAAATATTTTCTTCGATGTATCCACTCAAAAAAGCACTTTTCACATCCATTTGATAAACTTTAAATTTCAGGGATGATGCCAAAAGCAAGAAATATTCTCACAGCTTCTAGTCTAGCTACAGGGGCATATGATTCTTCAAAATCAATTCCAAACTCCTGATTGTACCCCTTAGCAACTAGTCTAGCTTTATTCCTAACAACCTGTCATTTTCATTCAATTCATTTTGAACACCCATCTAGTGCTAATAACAGATGGTCACTACGTCTAGGTACTAATTCCCACACTTGATTTCTGTCAAATTGATGAAGTTCATCATGCATTGCATTGAACAATCCGCACTAGTTAAAGCTTCATCAATGGACTTAGGTTCAATTTGGGAAATTAGTGCCAGAGGGTCTTTATTTATTGCAGTCAGAAAAGATGATCTACTTCTAACTCTATCATCCACATTACCACTACATTCTGAATTGGATGATCTCTTAAAAATCTGTTTTCAGGAATTACCTCTTGGGATACATTCAGTTCTGGAACAATATTAACTGAGCCACTTGTGGTAGGTGATTGATTGTTCAGATTTTCAAATGGATCTTCATCCTCTTCAACAGTTGGTGAAGATTCGACAACGAAGTCATCATCTTCATTATTTTGAGGAACCCTGCAAGATGTAGAGTTATCAGTTTGGTATGAGTTTTCATTAAAAACTACATGTGGAGATTCTTCCACAGTTTTATTCTTGAGAATGTAAACACTAAAAGCTCTAGAAATTTTCGAATAACCAAGAAAAATGGCTTCAAAACTTTTTGCATCAAATTTATCAAGATTTCTTTTATTGTTGTTATGTATAAAACACTTGCAACCAAAGATTTTAAATAAGACAGATTGGCATTTTGTTTTTCAAAAGTTCACAAGGGGTTTCTTATTTTTGGTCTGACCAATGCTCTATTCAGGATGTGATTTGTTGTGTTCACAGCTTCAACCCAGAAGGATTTGGACATTTTTGTTAGACCCCAATTTTATTCTCTTTTATATATATGTATGTATATGAATGGTGTGGTGGGAGTTCGCTTGTTGTATGCATAGCATGCGTAGTTCATTGTGCCTACTATAAGTTTTATACTTCTCTTGAGCATGAGCATATACGTATATATATATATATATATATATATATGTATACGTCTATTCGCGTAGAAGTGAGCAATTAGCTAAATTAAGAAGTAATATGAATGTTCTCTTTTCTTTTCCAAGAATCTTAGACTTAGAATGATTGAGTAATATTATGTATGTGTATTTTCTAAATATTGAAGAATATCCTATACTACCTATTTCATGGATTTGGTATGAGAGTATATGAAGTACATATGGTATGTACGTATGTATGTTATCTTATGCGTGTGGGACAATTGTATACCTAATTCTACAGCATGACACCTTGGTGTACTTATATATGCATGTGTATGTTTAATTGTGAACATGGTTCATGCATGGTTAGTTAATGCGTACATTGTACTTCGTACATTGCATGTACATAAAGAGTTCAAGCATGGTAGGTGTATTTAGTAGTTTATATTGGGATTCTATACTCCTCATGAATAACATGCATGTATTTTATGATAATTAGGTGAGAATAGTCAATTGGCTTAAATTATGCATATAGTACTTAAGCAATGTTAGGTAAAGTTGTGCAAGTTAATCTAATTATCGGTTCGCATGTTGTATCCATCTATTTCAAGCATAATGTACACAGTGTGCTACACCCGTGTGTGGTATATATATATGTCAAATCAAGTGTGTATGCATAGGTAGATATCTACGTACATCTCATCTTAGTGTATTCATGTATGCTTGTGTATGCCTAGGTATAAATGCTATTGATTGCCGGTGTAGTAAAATATACATGTTATACCTTATACTTTGTATGCGTATGAAGATATCATGTGCGTGTGTTATCTAAATGTACCTATGTATGTATGTGTAGGATAAGTAGTAATATTGGATATTTACATGGTGTAGTGGTGTATACACTATACTACATAGATTCATGTGCATGTATGAGTAGATTAAGCATGGTTCTACACGATTCTGAGTTCTGGCAGAAGAGTGTATTGGCGTCAACATGGATGGACGCCCATGTTATGTCAGCGTCCATATCGACGGACGCCAACCTATGTAGCCGTCCAGGGATGTGGACGTCAATATCCCTAATTTTCTGTGCTCTGCAGAGCGCAGAGAGCACTCATTGGGACAGGCCTCTGATTGGGCAGATGTCTTCCCAAAGTCTCTCTTGTCCCTTCAGCCCCTGCACGAGCCCTCTTGCCCCCTTATTCTTTAAAGCACCTCTCTTTGCTATCCTAGAGAGCTCTTGGCTCATTTTCTAAAAAGAAACCCTAGCTGAGAGAAGAGATGAAGGACTGACCTTGAGAGCTCAGATCCGACGTTCTGAGGCTTGGATCCGGCGATCTTCTTCGACAAGGAGGAAGTCCAAGCATAGGAGAAGGCTTCCCCGGCGTTGGACTGCGGTTTGAAACCCCCTGGAACCCGGAGCAAAGGATTCTGGAGGCTCTTGGCAAGAGCCAAGGAGAGCTTCATCGGCTATTTTGATCCGTTTAGAGGTTTTTCTTCAGGCAAGTAAACCCTAGGTCTTGAGCCTAGATATGTCCCCTAAGTCTCAGGAATTTTTGTGGATTTTAATTCGTGTCCTGGAGCCCCTATTCTGAATCTTTTTTCAAGCTCGGTCTGTGTTCTTACACAGATAGGAATTTGACGGCAAGAGACTTGCCGTCAAGTGCATCTGTTAACGGCATGCGATAATGCCGTCAACCCCCGTAAACGGCTAGACATTGACGCTGAGTTCGTCAGGACAGAACGTTAACTGTTCTCTCCTCTAAATGATCATTTTCGATGGGTTTCTCACGATGAGGATACTGTAAACCCTATACGTTATGTAAGATATCTATTGTGGTGTGTGGATGGGTTATTGAGCATGGTATGAGTAATGCAATTTAATTGTTTTGTGAAATGCATGTATGTTAAGATAATAACCTTCTTGATTCACTGTTTGGATGATTTAGAGAGGGTCGGAAAGTGCTAAATGTTGTGAGCCATGTATGCATGCATCAGTCATCCCCTGCAATTTCTATGATTTTTTCCATGTTTATATGATTTGTTAGAGTTTATGTTTTGGAAAATAGAGAATATGTGTAGGACTATTAAATTCTCTAGGAAATCGTGCTTGTGCAATAAATACGGGTAGAATGTCATGTAAATACAGGCATGTCAGGTCAGGGCTGAGGCATGTTAAATCAAATGCTTATGCTAGGTTTCCATGCTAATAGGGATTTCAAATAGCATGTAAAATAGATGTTTGATTCTCTTAAATTCTATTTAGCTCAGAAAAAAATCTGAAAAATTTGAGGGATGATCTTGAACCCGAAAATAGCATGTGGTTAAAATTTCAGGTCAATTGGACCAGTATATAAAGAGTTATGTGTTTTTCATGTGAAATGTAATAATCTACGTATGTTATCGTAATGTGGTTAGTTATTGCTTAAACCAACCTGATTAGTGCATTTACTGTGTTAAACTCCTGAAATATGTAGTAGCATGGTTAGGAGAAAAAACAAAGTCACGTTGTGCATGATAAAATGAGGGAGATGTGAGTGTTATGTGTAAAATACGTGTTAAAACTCGGCATGAGTAAAGTAAAAGTTGTGCCTATGTGACACTGCTACCCTAGAGGCATCGGGAGCCGTATATAGAAAAGTCCTATAGAAGGCTCCATGTGATATAAGTTTGTCCCAAAGGCATTGGGAAAACCCGGAGGTGGACAAGTACCACTGGATAGGGTGGAGAGGGCTTCTCCCGGTCTGCGTAGTTACCAAGATTCACCACTGTATTGCCTAGGTGGTGGGTATGTGATTATGAGTCGTGTTATGTGTTATGTGTTGTGAAAAGAGTTATGAGAATGAGTTGTGTTATTGTTAGTGTCCTCTACTGGTGGTTAGGACTATGTGTCATGGCAAATCGATTAACCAATGAAAGAATGAATAAAGTGTGAAATATGTGAATATGGCATGTGGTAAGTGCCCATGATGCACGTGGTAAGTGCAACGATGTGATACGTGATAAGTGAAAGTGGAAGAGTAAATGATGTGGAAATGTGTAAATTGTGTAAGTGTGAACATGTGTACATGTCAAATGTCTAAAATTGAACAATGTGAATGAGTAAGTGTGCAATCAGTGGGGATAAATTTGTTAGATTGTGAACTTATGATTATGTCATGAAAGTGTTAAATGCATATCCAAACAGCAACCTAAATGTATGCCAAACGATGTTTCACATGTGTAAGAATGAGTAGAATCCATATTAGGAACTTCCCTTTCAAACATATGAGAATCTCACGTTAATTGCTATCATGTTGTGATTGAATTGTGTATATATAACTCTCACGTGAATGAAATGGTAGTGAGCATGTAATAGGATTTTCACGTTTGCAAAAGGTTGATTATGAATATGGCAAATGCATGAAAAATATTGGATTCCATGCTAGTTGAAAGGCTCAATTAGTATAAGAATTTCATACTTAAGTGCTCATGGATTGCTAAATGGTTTCACCATGTTTTAACCTTCAAGTCGTGCTACAAATGTGAAACTATGTGCATGTGATTTTATTATGTTAAAACAGCAACTTAATTGTATAAATAAATACAAAAAGGTCATGTGAAAAGAAAGTAGTCATTGTGCTAGCTTGTTCTTTCTTTACGCTCAATTGTATGCTCTAGTAGTAGAAATATCTATGGATTAAAAGAATGTGTGGACGAATCATGCTACATGTTAAGTGTATAAAATAAGTGCATGTGTATGATGTAATGCCATGACTTAGAATAGAACTATGGTAGACTAAAGCATGCTCCTACGAAGATAATATGTATTGCTAGTTGAGAGTAAGACCTTGAGTACCTTCGTGATTTGATGATAGTGTGCATCTCTTTATGTTAATGCCATATTGTGAGTGTGACATGTTTAAGTTTAAGACTTTGGTTGCTTGCTGAGTCTTTGGACTCACTCTTGCTTCGGCGTACAGGTTGACAGGTGTCGGGTTCTAGAAGAAGCTTGGTGAGGATCGTCATTAGAAGACTACTTTGTGGAGCTGTTACTAGTTGTACTTTTTTTTTCCTAGCACGAAAAGGGTATTGTATGGACAATATTTGGACAATGTAGTTCTTTTATCTTGTAGTAATGTGGACATTGTCTTTTATTTCGCTATTTAGATTGTGGGAATGTGTGTTGGTGATGGGTAAGTGTGAGTATTTATTTTATTCCGCTGTACTCTATTGCTATCCAGGTACATATCAACCTATCGACTAGTGTTAGGTACATGTCCCACTGTGACGACGCCCTTTATACGATGGGGATTGGTATAATTGTACTGGTATGAAGAGGGTCGTTACATTTTACTTTCCAGAAGCATGGATCTTGTGATGACCCTCATTATACCGGTACGGTTTACCAACCCACATCGGTATAGTGAACGTTATCACAGTGGGACATTTACCCAACGCTATCACATGATTGAGATACACACAAATATAGATACAGAGTAGCGGAAGTAAAGAAGCACTGTCTTCATTTCATTCATCATCCACATTTAACATACATGATTCAACTAACAAGTTAAAGAACTAAAGTCCACATAATCCACATAAAGAGAAGTGCTAAAAAAAATACATGTTGTCCATGATTACATGATAATTCTAATACACTGCCTTACAATACATACTATGAAATCACAAAATGTCACAAGTGAACTCCAAAGAGCTAGTCTCCACGCTCAAGGTCGCTTTCCATGCCTCCTCTAACTGTGTAGCGTCACCAACTAAACCTGTACGCCGAAGCAAGTAATGAGTCTTAAAGACTCAGCAAATAACACCACACATATCATACATGCATGTATCATAGCAGGTTTTCATCCCAAGTCACAAGACAAAACATGTAGCATGCTTGACATCAATAAGAGACAACCTATCATGGTAATTCTACCAAATTAAACACATGGTTCATGATTTCAGATTTTCCAAAATAAAACATCCTATCAGATGCTTTCTACTTATTCCATCACGTAAAGGTTTTACCTCCAATTAAGCAAAACATGAGAGCAACCAAACATGGTGTGCTTACATACATGAAAGGAGACCTTCCTATCATGATTTCTACACATTCTTGCACATGCACATTGCCGTTTTATACACTTTTAGCTTGCTGTTTTGACATGAATTAGAAACTCACAACCAATCACATGAGAGCTACAATCTCAATTAACTATATCATGGTGGCGCTTAAACATGGAAATGTTTATACATAAGCAAGAAATGCTACTAGCATGGATTCTACGTATTTGTACACATGTAAAACATTTTCATAACTACAATTAGGTTGTTGTTATGACACGAGTTTAACATTAACTTATCATGGATCACCATTTCATCATCTAACACATTAGTTTCACATGTTTGCACAATTTCCTCATTCACATAGTTCACTTTTTACACATTGCACATTTACACATGTTCACATTACACGACTTACACATGTACACATTCACATTTTTCACACTTTAGTGCCGTGACACATAGTCCAAACCACCATTAGAAGGACACATACACATAGACGCCACCTAGGAATATAGTGACGTCTCTTGGACGGCGCAGACCGGGAGAACAAGTCTCCACCCTAACCAGTGGTACTTGTCCACCTCCAGGATTTCATCCTAATGCCCTTAGGATCTTGACACATTGAACCTTCCCATGGGAGCTTTTCCATGGTACGGTTCCACGGCCCTCTATGGAAGCAGTATCACACTTGGCACAGTCTTACACATTACACATACGATTTTACACACATTTACACATGGCGCACACACACACCTTTCCATTCTCTCATTCACACATGGCTCTATTTCCTAGCATGATACTACTGATAACAGGGATTAACATTCACACTTGCATTAATCAGGTTGAAAAACACATCATTAAGTCATATTCATGATAACAAGTATTTATCACATTTTTCACATCAAATTTTCATAACACACTTTGCAGTCATCAGAATAGCATGAAAATTTAACCACATACTCATTTCAGGTTTATAATCTTACATGAAATTTTCCAGATTTTTCAGAGTTAACATATATTTTCAGAAATTGAAACATTCAGCCTCATATTATCCATAATTCAATTCCACACCAAACACAACATGAATAGCAGATTCAACAGACCTCAACCCAGAACCCAAACACACACCTTATCATAGGAATGTTCCCCGGATTTATTACACAACACACAATTTACTGGAAATTTCACAAATCTACGCATGTTTTCTATTTTCAAAACAAAAATTTACAGTAAATCATACGAGCATGGAGAAATTGCAGGGCACAGACTGACCCCTACCACATGGTTCATAAAATTTATGGCACCCAAATCCTCACGAGTTGCACAAACAAAAACTAACATGATCTAGGATTTTTATCATACATGCATTTTTCATAAATGACACCCTTCATACCAATTTCAGAAATTGTAAGGACCTCACCACCATACCACCATTCATAATACATATCATAGTACGGTTACCATATACCTTATGCGAGAACCTCGAAAAATTATCATATAGAAGGAGAGAGAACAACTCACTGTTTTGTCCTGACGGATCTTAACGGCATAATCTGGCCGTTAATGGATCTTAACGACATAATCTGGCCGTTAATGGATCTTAACGGCACATCGTTGGCGTTAATGAAGATCTTGATGGCAAGGGATCTTTCCGTCAAGTTCAGGTCTGTGCAGAAATACAGACCCGAGCTCCAAATACAAGAAGAATGGGGGATCTAGGACTCGATTTAAAATCTGTAAAAATAATGAAGCCTTGAATCACCGGATTGAAGCCTCCAAAGTTCAGTCTTTCTATAGTTCGGAGCTAGGGTTTTCTCTATCTCTTGAAAGAGGTCAAGAGGGGTGTCTATTGTAGAAGGGGGTGTAGTTTATAGCAGAGGGGTTGGGGAACCCCGGAGAGGTGATGTGAAAGCCGTCTAGCCGTGGGGACATCTCCCCAATGGCTGGGCTTGCTTGCCCCCAGAGTTTCGGGGTCTGGAACGCATGCAGGTCAGAGATCTTAACGTCCACATCAATGGACGTTGGCTTAAGTATTGGCGTCCATCGAGGTGGATGCTGACTCAGCATGGACGTCCATCATGAGGACCTCAATTGGTCCTTCGGCCAGAACTCAAAACATGCAGAAACCATGCTTAACTTATACCTATGTACATGCCATACATATGTATTATCATGTACACACTACCACCTTGCAATTCATACTATTTACAACTAATTATACACATGCACACATGTATAATTAGTTATACGTACTAGATATGTACATCTATGCATACACCAAAATGAATTATTTACACGAAATAAATAATGCAAGAAAATTCGAGGGCCTTAGACACCTCCCCCTTAAAGAAACTCTTCCTCGAAGTTAAACAAAAACTACTCAAACAACGGGGATACTTCTTCTTCATCGCATCCTCAAGCTCCCAAGTAGCCTCCTCTCGCGAGAAGTTCCACCATAGAACTCACACCGACGCAATCCTCTTGTTCCGAAGATGCTGAAACTTCCGGTCAAGAATAGCTACTGGTTGCTCCACATATGACAAATTTGGCTGAATCTCCACTGGCTCATGACTAATCACATGAGATGGTCTCGGACATACTTCCTGAGCATAGAAACGTGGAAAACAGGATGAACACTGGCTAAAGTGGGGGGGTATAGCTAGCTCATATGCCACGCCGCCTAATCGCCTGAGAATCTCATACGGGCCAATAAATCTAGGGCTCAACTTACTATGCCTGCCAAATCTGACAACACCACGGGTAGGTGATATCTTCAAGAAGACATGTTCACCCACCTCGAACTCCAAATCCTTCTTCTGTTGTCGGCGTAGCTCTTCTGCCTACTGCGTCGCAACAACAAGCCTCTTCCTGATAAGTTGGACTTATCCGAAGTCTCCTGAACTAACTCCGGACCGATCAGCTGCCTATCACCGGTCTCCTCCCAACATAAAGGAGATCTACAAGGCCTACCATACAACGCCTCAAATGGAGCCTACCAATACTCGCATGAAAGCTGTTGTTGTTTGCGAAACTCCACTAGAGGTAGATGACGCTCTCAATCATCCTTCCAATCCAGTACACACACTCTCAACATATCCTCGAGCGTCTGGATAGTCCTCTCGGACTGTCCATTTGTCTGGGGATGAAACGCCGAACTGAGCTTCAGCTCCGAACCTAACGCATCCTGAGACCCTTCCACAACCTCGAAGTAAATCTCAGATCTCGATCGAAATGATCGACTTCGGCACCATGCAATCTAACCACACTACTAACATACAATCTAGCAAGCTCTCTACCGACTTCTTCTTCTTCATAGGCAATAAATGCGCAGTCTTCGAGAATTATCTACAACTACCAAATCGAGTCGTTGCCCCTTCTAGATCGAGGCAAACCCGAAACAAAGTCCATAGTGACAGCTTCCCACTTCCATACTGGGATCTCCATCCTTTGCATAAGGCGGATGGTCGCTGTCACTCGGCCTTAACTTGCTGGCATACTAAACACTGGGATACATAATCTGCTACATCCCTCTTCATGCCAGACCACCAAAAGGACCTCTTCAAATCCTGGTACATCTTCGTGTTACCCGATGAATAGAGAATCTCGACCTATGAGCCTCTGCTAACACATGCTCACGGACCTCTACAAATTAGGGACACAAAGACGGTGATGGAATCTAATCACACCGTCCTCATCACGAGCAATGCCTGCCTTGCCCACTAACTCTAGGAGTCTAGGGTCGGCTTTCTGTTGCTCGATCACCTCATCCAAATTGAGGACCTAAGAGATAACTGAGCTACAAAACCTGGCATAGCGATGGCTCTATCTCAGTCAACGCGCAAGCCGCATCCTCCAACAGCTTCCAATCTTGGGAGAGATAGTCTCTTTCTGCTCAGAGCATCCGCTACGATGTTCGCCTTTCCAGGATGATACTGAAGGTCGAAATCATAGTCCTTCAAGAACTCAATCCATCTTCTCTGCCTCAAGTTTAATTCCTTTTGGGAGAAAAGATACTTCAAGCTCTTGTGGTGGTAAACACCTCAAATCTGACACCATAAAGATAGTGCCTCTAGATCTTTAGTGCATGAACCACTGCTGCGAGCTCCAAATCATGAGTTGGATAGTTCTTCTCATGCTCCTTCAACTGACGAGAAGCATAAGCCACTATCCTTCCTTGCTGCATTAGCACACAGCCTAAGCCAATCCGAGACGCATCCGTGTAGATAGCAAAACCCTCTACACTGCTCGGTAAGACTAACACCGGAGCTGACGTGAGTTTAGTCTTCAACAATTGTAAACTACTCTCACACTTCTCGGACCAGACAAACTTCACTCCCTTTCTGGTGAGCTGAGTCAATAGGGCGGCGATGGATGAAAATCCCTCAATGAATAGCCGATAGTAACCAGCCAAACCCAGAAAACTGCGAATCTCTGAAGGGGTCTTGGGAATCTCCCAATCCATAACTGCCTGGACCTTTGCTAGATCAACTGCAACACCAGCACTGGAGATAATATGCCCGAGGAAATGAACCTCGCGCAACCAGAAATCGCACTTGCTGAATTAGCATACAGCTTGTGCTCACGAAGAACCTCTAATACTACCCTCAAATGCTGACAGTGTGTGGCCTCATCCGGAGAGTAGACCAACACGTCATATGAAGACCACTACAAAGCTATCTAGATAAGGTCCTAAACACCCTGTTCATGAGATCCATGAACGCTGCAGGGGCATGGTCAATCCGAAAGGAAAACCAAAAACTCATAAGTCCATAACGAGATCTGAATGCCATCTTGGACACATCCTCACTCTGAATCCTCAACTAAGATAACCAGATCGCAAATCAATCTTAGAAAAGACTGATGCATTTGAAACTGGTCAAACAAATCATCAATACGAGGTAAGGGATACCTGTTCTTCACAGTCACTTGGTTCAGCTTTCTGTAGTCAATGCATAACCTAAGTGACCCGTCCTTCTTCTTGACGAATAATACAGGTGCGCCCAAGGGGAAACACTAGGGAGAATTAATCCTTATCTAGACTCTTGCAACTGCCTCCTAACTATGCTAACTCTCGCAGGTGCCATCGATATGGAGCCTTTGAGATAGGAGAGGTGCCCGGAAGCAACTCTATGGTAAACTCTATCTCTCTATCCGGTGGCAATCCAGACAAGTCATCAGGAAAGACTTCTGAAAAGTTGCACCACATCAATCTCTGCAAGAGTAGGTGACTCATCAGCCTCTGGTACTAATACCACGCTGGCAAGAAAAGCGTCACAACTTGTTTACCATGCGCATCGCTCATGGCAGAGATGACTAACTTTCCCGCCAAGTTCCTTGGCAAGGGATGAGAGAACTCATCCTTACCAGGAATGCGGAAAACAATCCTCTTCCACGACAATCTACTAACGCATAGTGCTCCTCTAGCCAATCCAGACCAAGAATAGCATCATAGTCCTTCATCTTTAGCAAGAAGAAAAACACCTTCTAGGACTCTATCCTCAATGCACACAGGTAACGTAGAATACATTTCCTAGTCGATACCGTACCCCAGGGGTGTGCACAGACAAAGGGACCTCTAACTCCTCAGACTCTATGGCTGACTTTAGAGAAAACTGCCTAGCGAACCGCTCGAATGAACACGAGTGAGTGGCACCCATATCAAACAAAACCCGAGCGTGCACACCTAGAAGTAAAACCGTACCTTCGGTGACATGCTCCGCCTGCTCGGCGTCCTCGCGCGCTAAAGAAAACACTCGAGCTGGGCTCGAGGCCTTCCTGGTCTTCTGTAGCTGGCGCCGTTGCCGCTACCGCTGCTTGGGCTGGCGCTCCACGCTGGACTCCCTTCTGAAGTCTCGGAAAATCCTTGATCTTGTGGTCGCTGCTCCACACTTCAAGCACTTTCCCGCAATCATCCAAACACTCGGAACCACCATGTGTCTTCCCACAATGGGGACACTCTTCTTCACACCAGGGGAACATACGAAGGTACCTGAGTACTGCCGATGCTACTGATCGCTGCTGTGTCTGGTACCACCGCTTTCTCTTATCATGCGCTGGAACGTAGCTGCAGGGCTCTTTGCGAAGCCTTCTTCTCTTCAAGGTATTGCTCCATCTCGCCTCCTGTCTACAAGCAGCACTAAGTGCCTCGTCCAAGGTGCGATGGTTGAACGCCACTAGC
>JACBKR010005688.1:0-16827 GCA_014218235.1 Colocasia esculenta | reverse complement strand
TTCCATAAAAATCATAGAAACAACCTAGACTCATACGGGGACATCATAGATAGGTTACTTGCCTTCTAAAAATTCCTCCAAGGGATCTAGGCTTGGTGAAGACCTCCTTGGGCAGTCCCAAGAAGTTGCAGAAGGCCTCCAAGATCACCTTCCTCCGGGTTCTTGGATGAGCTCCACAGCAAGGGGACGATGGGGAAGCCTTCCCCTTTGCTCCAGCTTCCTTCTTGTCGCAGTAGATCTCAGATCAAGCTCCAATGGGGTTGGATTTGAGGGTGCTAAGATGGGGTTTTCTCACAGTTTTCCTCATAGGGTTTTTCTCCCTCTTTTCTCCTCTTGCAAGGGTGAAGGGAAGAGTGTGGAGAGGCCAATTCGGGTTCAGGATTAAGGAGGGTCTCTCTCCCACTCACTAGGGTGATGGGACACCCTCAGAGCCGTTGGGGCATCCCCCCAATGGTGGCCATACCTTGTTTCAGAAGCTTGCAGCTCTGCTGCGCATGCAGGTCAGAGAAATTGGCATCCACATCGCTGGACGCCAGGATAAGTGTGGGCGTCCAGGTCTGGACGCTGACACCACCTAAACGGCCTGGGCTTGACGCCAAGGTGGCCTTCGGCCATAACCCTAATTATGCAGAAAACATGCATACCTTGCATATACATGCAATATACATACGGTATTGTATCCATACTATTATCATGCAATACATACATTATTTATACTAATATAACACATGCACACGTAATTATACTAATTAATGCGTACGTAAATATTTACATACATACACAAGTACAAATATACACACAAATACAAATATGCGACGGAAATTAGAGGGCCTTACATGAATGCCACGGGTAGGAGATACCTTCGAAAGCACATGATCTCCTACTTGAAATTCTAGATCTCTCCTCCTCTTGTCAGTGAACGCGTGGTTGTTGATTGTGTGTTTTTCTTTGTCTAGAGTTCGTGCACACGTCAAAATGCCCACATTCTCTAACTATCTCACAAACATAAAATAGTAAAGATAAACTCATACGGTGGAAGAACAGGTCATATCCACGGAGAGGCAAATAAAGCTTGAATTAAACTACTTTGACTTGAAATCTCTATCGACAATGCATTGAAAGTAAATATGTAAACAGCACCGACGAAATCACTCACAATCTTGACAGATCAAATTTAATGAAAGAACAAGCTGATTGAAATGAAAAGAGACTTGATATTAATGTACCTCAAAGTTGAGGGATCAAACAGGTGACAGAAATCTAAGCCGAAACATACAGACCAATTTAATTCTGAAATGATTCGTAACTCAAGAGATAAAATGATGACAGAACAAGATCCTCAACAGAATATTACAAACCAATGTACCCATATAGCTCAGGGGATCAGACAGAAAATAAGAACAGAAATTAATTGTTACTAAAATTGAATCCACATGCTATTACTAAAGAACAGGAATGGAACACAATTTTAACTCTGGATCAATCTCTTACAACCCAACATAGAACCACAAACAAAATGGACAAATCAGCACAGAAGAAATGTGGAAATCGAATTGCTGGATCTCTCTACCAGCTCTCCCAACTCTCACAGAGCAGAAAAGAGAAAAATAAAATAAAATTAAAACTCCAACCCCTCCCCTACTTCAACCAGCTGAACCAGAAGGACGGAAGAACAGAAAGAACACAAAGCTAAAGACCAAGCAATCTCACTGGCGAAGCTCCTGCAATCTGATCATCTTCTCAGCACAGAAGAAATGAACTAACCACAGGGGAAATGAAACGAACTCAGCAGAAATGGATGAAACTACACTGAAGAAATGAAAGAACCCTCGAATCCTTCACAGCTCCCATCAGATGCTCCTCCTGCTCAACCAACAGTAGAAAGAACACTTGATTTCTTCACACTACACTCAGCATTCTCGCATCAATCTCCCAGACAACCAATAGAAGAAGAAGACATCAACACAGAAGAAATAGACAATTAATTGCGAAAGAAATAAACAATCCCATGGATCAAACTCTCCAACACAACCATCCAGAGAGAGGAAAATTCAGATGAAAGAGATAAATGCCACTGGATCACCCTCACAATTTGCGTAGAAGAATAAAAGATCAGTCGAACTCAGAAAATTGCACAGACATAGTTGAATTCAGAAACTTGCATAGAAGAAATCAAATAAGAAATTTTTGCAAGAATAAGGAAGAACAGAAAATGGGAAATTAAATCCCAAAATATCAAACTGCCCAAGCTTGTCTCCTTACAGTAAAGAAACAAATCAAAATAAAAGCTGAACCAGCGTCCCTGCCCTACAATCGAACCAGAATAAGAACAAAATAAATTCTAAAATTCTAAACCCAGCCCCACAGCAAGAACAATAGAAGAGAAATTTCTAACTCTCGGAATCTCCCAACCCTCGCAGGAAGAACAGAAATCTCCAACTTAAAACCCCAAAAAAATATAGAACAACACTAAATTTCCCACCCTGCAGTCGAACCCCCAAACCCTCATAGCTCTGCAGAAAAGAAAATAAAGGAAAAAGAAAACTAAAAATTCCTAAGAAATTCGAACTCCAGAACCCCCGGAGAAGAGGACCTGAGGTCCTTATATAGGCGCTTGGGCATTCTGCTTCCTGTCTCTACATAGCCCGTCCAGCAGCCTCACACCATCTGTGCGCCCAATCGCCCCCCAGCTCCGCACGACAGATGCATCGCACGGCAGACCCACACGAGCTCTACAGGCCCCGGATCCGTCGCTGCGCACCTCTGTAGATCCGCACGCAGCTGCTTCGTATGCCCAAGTCCTCAACCGCCTGAGTGCACACGCACACCGCCTCACTGCCACGCACGGGCCGCACCACCTCAGCTGGCCACCTCCATCGCGCCAGGTCCGTCATCGCACAAGGTCCGCCTGCATCGCATGGTCAGCTTCCGTTACGCCACCAGCCACTCACAGCTGTATCGCGAGAGGCCCAGAGCACCATCGCGCCAGGCCCGGTCCACCCTAGCAGCAGCGCCATCGCACCCAGTTGCCAGCGCCATCGCACCTGCCTCAGCCTGCCCAGCTGCATGACCAAACCGCCTGCTTCCAACCACCCACAACTGCATCGCCAGAGACCCAGAGCAGCTCCTCCTCACAGCACTGCCTCTAGCTTCTTTGTGAAGCTTCCAGCTACTCCTGGTGGGGAAGAAACAAAATAGTTAAGTAGGGTTTAATGGGGGTATGTGTCATGATCTGGTGAGATGGAAAAAAAGGGTACAATGGACTTTGGGGGGGAGGTATTGTCATGATAGGATTTGGGTAGGGTGTTAATAACTAAAATTTATTTAAAATCTGATTTATTTACATAGTAGTATTTACAAGAATTTTTTGAATATATTTACGAAAATGATAAGAAGACCAATTATTTATGTACAATGTACCTGAAAAGAAAACACTTTTATTAGTCAAACTATTCAAAAAATTATTGACTTTATTTAATAAAATTCTAACTAGTGTATTCTACCAAAATTATTTAACTAATATGCTCAAACCTATTAATGGATGAAAATGAGAATTAAAATCAAATTGCGCATTATTTATGGACAAGATGTCTAAAATTACTATATGTATGAAATTTAACGCGAAAATTGTGTCGTTATCACTCCCCTACTTAAACATTACTAGTCCCTTAGCAATGAAAATTACTCCAGATGTAGGACTAGAAGATGTAATGTTCTCATACAAAAGACCATCATGTAAATGATTAATGTAGAGATATGTCTTTCCTAATTGTAAGGGCTTATGGCAAGAAATTAGTGCACAAATGATAGCTTACTTAAGAGTTCACATCAGCCCTCCTGAAGCTCCTCTGCCTCAGCAGTAATTGAGATTAGTAATTCGAGGGAGAAGAAAATATTATGAAATAAGATCTTTGCTCAGTCAGATGGGTGTTTCTCTTAGTTCCATTTTGTCCAACTTCCTTGAGGATTATTTCTCTGAGTTGAGGACTTGCTTCTTTATTGCACTTTGTGCACTCAGAATTTTTTCTTTTTCATCCATAATGCTGCACAACCCATCACTTTTCAAGAGTAGCGAGTCCAACTTTACTAAGATCTAGGGCATTTTTCAGGGGTAATTTTTTTTCCTTTGCTTTTGCTTTTTTTTGCCTTTTCTTTTCTTTTCCTCTTTACGGAAGGATGAACAGTCAGGTTCCTTGATCACATGCCTTCACTTCCTTCGCAATTCACTTAAGGGGAGGGGAGGAGAAAACCAATCACCTCTCTCCTACTAGCTTTAGCAAATGGCTTCATTCAGGTTCAGCTAGTCTAAGTGGCTGTGTAGTGTGTGTATGAAACTTCCTACCATAAATCCTTACATAAGATAGACAGGTAATACATGTAATCCTTTATTAGAGGCTATCTAACATGGATGTCTGCAAAGGGATGTGACAACTACAAAATTTTAATAGTTAAAGATCAGACACATAGTCTGAGTTGCGCAATGCCACACATTTTTATTCAAGATGAAACATTGTGAAATTTTTATTTGCATATGTGCAAGCTAAGAAAGAAAATGAAGCATTAGATAGGATGGAGACTATGAATGCATGCTTTATTCTATCTCTCCCCCCTACTTATTTACAGGAAAAGAAAGTAAGACAGAAAATTACCTGATAAAGGAAATCTGTACACATGGGTTGCCTCCCAAGAGCGCTAAGTTTATCGTCTTCAGTCGGATGCCATTAGGCTTCATTTGGCTCAGCTAGCTTGGTAGAATCCATTTTTAAAGAAGATGGGTTTTCAAAGAAATGTTTTAACCTCTACCCATTAACAGTGAATAAGTGTCCAGTTTTAGGGTCAAGAATGATGACAACACCATTGTCATAAGCTTTGACAACAGTGTGAGGACCATCCCATCGGGACTTCAATTTTCCGAAAACAGACGAAGCCTAGAATTGAATAGCCAGACCTTATCATGCACTTGAAAAAATTTTCTATGAATGTGTTTATCATGGACTGCTTTGACTTTGGTTTTATAGATCTTTGGCTTTTGCTTTGTCTTATTCTCTCCCTTAAACCGTAGAGCACAGGGTTGGTCTACTGCTTTTTTCACACAAGATTCTTCCAAGGAGTCTACCACTAGACAACTCTCTCCTTGATCATCTTTTATACCTCACAAGTTTTTGCAGGGGGTGGCATTATCGGTGGATGAGGATATTAGTATGTGGAAGGCTTTCAAAGATGACATTTTCTCTTCCAACTCAGCGTATAACTGGTAAGGATTCATGGGGTCAAACGTCTGGCTATGAGAATGATCTGGCATCACTCTTTTAACCAGAGAGCTTCCATGTTCTGCTGGAAGTGATAAATAGAGCAGTCCCTGTCGACCAGCGTATTATGAATCAGGTATCCACCTATCTTCTCGTTGTTTTCTGCTGCAGGAACCTTAGATTGAAGATCTTAATCACCTGTCTTGGAGGGTGATTGGCGGTACCTCTTTGGAAATGGTTGATGCCTCTGGTCCCTCACAAGGTGCATATTCATGGGAACATACACAGCTACCATCTTGAACTTCATGCAAAACACCATATATTTCTTCTTCTCCGGATATGTGTCTCTTCACTGCTTTATTCTGATGCTCTAGGAAATTTGGAAGGGGAGATGTCTTGCGAGGTTTGATAACAAAAAGACTTCTGTTAAGATCGTTATCAACAACATCAGATCCAACATTGTTCATTCTCTTTCTAAAATGCAGTTCTCAGTTGAGGTAATACCTAAGGAGATTATGGTTCTTAATCAAGTGGGCTTCTTCCCTCAATGTCGAGTAAAGCAGTGTAAGTTCATCCGATGGATTCCTCCTATATCAGATTACTCCCTCAATGTGGACGGAGCTAGCAAGGGCAATCCAGGGGAGTGTGGCGGTGGAGGCTATATTAGAGACAAACATGGTTCAGTGTTGATAGCTTTTGCTCACTACTATGGTTATGGTAACAACATGCTTGCTGAAGTTAGGGCGCTTTGGGATGGGCTTTGCCTGGCAGACTTGTTTAGAATCCGTTTATGTGTCATTAACTCTGACTTCATGGCGTTGGTTACCTCCATCAACTCTCACCGCTGCCCTTCTTGGCGTGCCTACCGCTGGTGACGTGCTGCCTGCTCCCTGCTTCGGAGGGTAGATTATTTGTTGTGTCATGTGTATAGGGAGGCCAACCACGTTGCAGATTCTCTGGCCAACCACGGGTGTTTGGGTAAAGAAAATAAGGTCTTCTGGGGCCCCCGATCTCCTCCTCATGTATGTAAAGGCCCGATAAGGCTTGATAAAATGGGTCTGTGCCATATTCGGCTGATGTAACTATGTTCTCTTTTATTTATAAATCTCGGCCCAGGGTTCTCTCTGGTGGAGTGAGTACATTCGCCCCCTTTGGGGGAGGGTGCACTCTCCTTGATTGAGTCCCTGAGGACCGCCTTCATAAAAAAATAAAATAAAAAATCTCTCCTTGATCATGGTGCCCAGATGCCTTAAAAAATTGATACTAACCGCTCATCCCCAAATGATATATCCATCATCCCGGTAGCACAATTAATGTTAGCTCTAGTTGTGGCCAAAAAAGGTCTACCAAGGATGATGGTGGACTGAGTTAAATCTTGAGGAGTGTTCATGTCCAGAATGATGAAATCCACAGGAAGTAACAATCATTGATTTTCACAATAACGTCCTCAACTAAGCCTTTAGGATTGGTGATAGAACGATCGACTAGTAGAAGGACAACAAAAGTGGGTTTCAATTCTCCTAATTTGAATTTCTCAAAAAACAGCAAAAGGTAGGAGATTGACACTAGCTCCCAAATCCACAAGGCTGCTTTCAAAAGTGACTCCACCGATGGTGCAAGGAATTAGTGGAGTGTCTAGATCTTTGATTTTTTAGGGAGTTGATTTAAGATATGGCACTCACGGTTTCTGGAAGAATGATTGTTTCAGTTTATTCTCATTTCACGTTTTAGAGTGCACATTTCTTTTAAAAATTTGGAATAAGTAGGCACATGCTTATGGCATCAAGGAGAGGAATGTTGATGTGAACTTGCTTAAAGAGTTCCAAGAGTTCTTCATTACCAGTTGGTTTGTTTTTGGATTTTGGCTTTAAAGCTTCAGGAAAAGGGACTCTTGGAATGTAACAGCTTGGGTCTTCATTCATTTTCATTTTGTCTAGAGGTTCTTCATCCTTTTCTTTTTCCCTTGGATTTTTATTTTTCAAAATTCTCTTCATTTCAATTTCAATTTCAATTTAATTTCTTTATCCTCATTCAATGTTGACATGTGTGGGTGAGGATTTGTTCTGATTTTTCCACTTCTAAGGTTAAAACAGTTTTCACATTTTCCACTTGAGGGCCCCTAGCTTGGGCAGGAGGATGGTCTTATTGTATAGGTTGATTTTGGTTTTGTGGTGCTGGAATGTTCTGGACAAAAGCTTGTTGTTGGTTTTATGGTGGAGGGACATTTGGTCTAACAGGTGGTCTGTACCCTTGAGCTTGATGGTATTGCTGGTTTTGGTAAAATCTGGGAGGGTTATTCCTTGGGTTTGCAATGGCTTGACTTGGCAACTGACCCAATTCCCTCCTTTGACATACATCAGCAATCTGAGACTCTATCCTTGCCAAATTTTGTTGAAAATTTTGATTTTGATTTTGATATTGACTTTGTTGTTCTTGCACAGTTTGTCATAGAGTCACCATCATGTTTTAGAGTTGATTCATTTTATCATCCCAGTTGGGCTGAGGAGGTGGTGGTTGATATGAAGGTTGCTGAAAATGAGCAAATTGATTAGAGTTTTGATTTTCTTGGACTTGCAGAGGTTTGGAATAAGAAGATTGGCCAAATCCTGTATTTTGATTGGAATAGGATTGACCGTACATGGATTGCTTAAAGGCAAGTTGAGAAACTTGTTCTAATTCATTTTTCTAAGAAAAATTTGGGTGGTTTCTCCAACCAGAGTTGTATGTGTTAGAATATGGATCATGAGAGGGTTTGTGAAAAGGGGGTAATTGGGCAGTAGTGGGACAAGCATTGGTAGAGTGGGCTGGGCTAGCACACATAGCGCAAGTTTCAGGTGGTTGAGAAAATTTGGGTGTGGCTTGCCCAGTAAAAGATAGTAATTGATCAAATTTTTGTTCCAACTTCTGCTCCAATCTCTGGTCAAGTCTAGCTAACAGGTCTTCTACCGTAGAATCGATTCTCCTCTCTCTCTTAATTCATACATCCCTACCTTCTTTATAGGTCCTAGTGCTCTCTCATAAGAGTGGAGTGAGGCATGATTGATAGAGTTCTCACTCAATGTTTCAAACAGATTATATGCATCATCCTCGCTCTTAGTCATGATGCTCCTCCACATGAGGCATCAACCATCTGCCTATTTGATTCAGTCAGTCCTTCATAAAAAGCTTGGACTATTTCCCACCTCGACAGACCATGATGGGGACATTTTCTAAGCAACTTCTTCAATCTCTCCCACGATTCATGCACTAACTCTCCGGGTGTTGGGAGAATCCAGTTATTGCTCTTCTCATTGTATTGGTGCGGCCAATGGGGTAAAATTTCTTCAAAAACTCCTGCTGCATTTCTGGCCATGTTGTAATTGTTCTCCCTATTGTTCCTAACCAATATTGGCCTTGTCTTTCAAAGAGAATGGAAATAGGGTCAATATCAAGGCATTTTCAGTGATGTTTTGGATCCTTACAGTGGAATAAATCTCTAAAAACTCATCTATATGCCTATAAGGGTCTTCATTGGGATTGCCATAAAAAGATGGCAACATCTGAATGGTTCCTGGCTTGATTTCAAAATGATTTTCCAGAATTTCCAGTCTAATGCAAGTAGCAGGTTGATAGTTAGAAGGAATAAAGTACTCCTTCATTTGTCTGGGTGCAACCTCCTCCATATTCCTAGCAATTTGGTTTTGATCTTGGTTGGCCATCCTATGAAAAATCTTTCAATCTCATCTATAGGTTGAGCCAAATCTATGTCCAGAGAATGTCTACCAAGCATGCACAGTTGAAAAAGTTTTCTATTTATGTTTTTTGAATTTTTTTGATTTTTATTGAATTTGTTTTTTGAAGTTTTATGACAGACACAAACAATCACACACTTTCAAAACAAATTATCCGAAACTCTAAGTGTTCCTTAGACTTATGTTATTTTTCTCAAAATCAGATTATGCTTGCTTAAGTCCAATCCTAACTCTTCTTGTACCGCCAAGTAAGAGGCGGAGTAGAGGGAGGCCCCCCTTGCTTTCGCAAGGACCCAATTATATAACCTCTAGCTCACATAAGCGTATGTTTTTTAACCTCTAATCCTAGACACGAGACTTAAAGAGAATTTTGAAATTAAGAAAGGATAAATCTAATTATGAATCCTAGGGTGAAGTCTACTGGTTTTTATTGAAAGTTTAGGTAAATGCAAGAATGTGGAAAATTTTTTGTGATTTTTGGGCAAAGGAAAGGGTGTTGAAATCCCTCACCTTATTTTTTTTTCTAGGGTGAAGCCCTTAAGCAGTCCCATTTTCAAATGTGAAGTGCACAGATCAAGTTCAAACAATGGTTTTCTAATGCTAAATCTAATGCATGAAATAGGAGATGGAAGACTTACCTTTCCCCCGCACTCTTCAATGCAAGAAAGAAGTGAAAGTCAATGACAATTAAAATGATGAATGTCCTAAAACAAGTGTTTCTAATCTTGAGAGATGAACTTTTTAATTACAAACCAATGGCTTACATGAAAGAGCAATTTGAAAAAATTTTAGATTTAGATTTGTTTAATTTTTATTTGATTTTTTGAACTAAATGAAATGAAACTTACCTAAGAAAGTATAAAATGATACTATAAACTAATGTCAAACCACTTAAACCACAAATGTAACGCCCCTCTTAGACCCAGTACAGTTACACCAACTCATATTAGATCTAGTAGAGGTATTACAGTGGACTAAATCCAACAATTTCAATACAGGTTGAAATATACACAAATAACAATTCAATTCCAATGATAATTGACGGGATATGGAATTAAACACTTGCAATCAGCATTTATTCAAATGTAAATCTAATGCATAAAGATAACAATAGTCCAAAGTCTATTACATTTCAAAGATCAGTTGCAATAAAGGAAATTACATAAGATCCTTACATACAAGATTCACTCTAAAACCCTCTATATCAAGCTAAGTCTCCACGTCCTCCCACTCTGAGTCAGTTTGCACTAACTCCTCCGTATCCTCTGGCTCTCCTAAAATGTTAGGCAAGTATGAGTCTACAAGACCCAGCAAATCACATGAAAGACAGTTCAAGATATTAACATTATATTAGTTTTAAAACATGGTAGTACATTAGCATTCCATTCGTTGATATCATTATTGTTCTTACTATAGTTCTAAGTCCATTGGCAATCATTCATTTCATAGTGATTCTAACTATTAAGGAAATAAAACATGTTTCGCATGTAACATGGATTACTTATTCATGGAATCTATTCAATGTTATGTGACCTACAACAATTCTCATGTATCAATTTCTCATTTATGCATGCACTATTCTTTTACACAACAATTTTCATGTAGTAATATTAAACATTGACATGTAGTATGAAATCCTTTGAACAAGTTCACATGTAGGAATGTAATCATGTAACATGTAGTATGTAGCATGTAGAACAGGTAGACATGTAACTTGTAGCATATAACATGTAGCATGTAGACATATAACTTGTAGCATGTAATCATTTTCATATAATTGCCAAGACATAGCCCACACTAAATTAGAGATCAGTAGTCATTTAACATTCACTTATCACCTAGGCAATGCGGTGATGAAGTCATAGTATTTGCCCAAAATCGGGGAAGTCCTTCCCACCTTAACCAGTAGAACAAGTCTACCTCCAGGATTTCAATCCGTTGCCTACGGATTCATTTCTTTACATGTAGGTGAACCATTACCATAGGGGCATCTACGGTGTAGTTCCTTGTAGGAATCTCTAAGATAGCAATGTCTTATTGGCATCATTGTTATAATGCATACACTAACATGTATAATAGATAGTGACATTTCATTTCATACTATTTAACATGTGTTAATGCAATATTTCAAAGTACAACACTTTCAGTTCTGAAATTCTATTTACTGTACCACAGATTCCTATCATGATACTAATATTCATTCGTGCATTTACATTCATATTTATTTAATTCTATGTGTAATATATTATTCAGAAATTCATAACAGAACGTACACATGTCTGAAAATTCTGAAAGTTTAACAGAAATTCGAAATCAGTAATTACAAAAGACATGCCAAATTTCATAATTTTCTGATTTCTGCAACTATTTTTCATGAAATTAACTCTATTAAATCAACTAACTAACATGGTTTAATATTGAGAAAAGCTCACAATTTTCACATGGAACAGGATTACTGACATATTATATCTATTGCAGTAATTTAGACATCAATCAACATACTCTCTTTTAAATCATTGTACATTATCTTTTACTAACTTATCATTAATCGTTGCCATGTAATTATGCAAATTCATCAGTACATATATATATATAACCTGTACATTATAGTAATAGACAGTCCATAATATAACAATAACATGCTCTGATATTACATGGCTGAGACGAATACATTCATAAATTATACATTTAAGCAAATTCACTCAGATTTCTGGAAATACATGATTCCGTTAAACTTGACGTCAATTGGTATGACGTTTACTATGGTCGACGTCCACACACGTTGTCGTTAAGTAATTATAGACGGCGACACATAGCGCCGTTAACACAACAGACGGCGGCACATAGCGCCGTTTACCTATAGTAAGGACAGAAATATACATAAATTCGGATGAACTAAACGGCAGTCGATATTGCCGTTTACAGGATATAGACGGCAATATCCTGGACGTCTAGTTCTAAGACACAGAAAACACATAACCTGCATGCAATAACGACGTTTCTAACCCTTCCCGTAGATTGTTTACATGCTTTAAAAATATAGAAAAATGTTAAATACATAGTATAACATATCCTAAACTAATCCCCCATGCAACTTGCCTTAATCCCTCCTAATGGAGTGTCGAATCCGAGCTCGAAGAAGCCCGTCTCGCCGGGAGACAGTTCTTTCCTCCGTCTTCAAGCGATCCAAAACCTCCTCCGATGAAGTCCCTCCGCTTGGAAGAGCTTTTGGTCACGAAGTCCTATGTATCCCCTTGGTGTAGAAGCCTCTGAACTGCACGAACCAGCACCAGATCGCTCTGCAATTCCCTTCCTCGGCCCTCTTTCTCTCTTCCAAAAAACCAGAGTAAAGCTTCTTCTAACTACGAGATCTGGTCTTATAAAGACCTCCCAAGCAAAGGCCAAAACCAACTCTTGGCCCTCGGATCTAAACGCATCGGATCAGTTCATTAAAGCCTTCCCGAAACGGCCGATTTCCTTAATCCGAACGGAAAGCTCAAAAACAGGCAAGTCAGCTTAACGTCAACATAGGTTGTCGTTTACCCCAAAATAAACGTCCATCATTGATGTCGTTTATAGTCTTGCCCATAATTAAATAATTCAGAAAAATATTAACGTCAATACCTATCGTCTTTAACACCATATAAACGGCATGAGATGTTGCCGCTTACAATCCTTAACGTCAAACGATCTTGACGTCTGGTTCTACTAGAACATCATTCAATTTATGCAGAAATAAACACACAATGATAGAATACTTCAAGGAAATTCTAGGGTACTACATCCTCTCTCCCTTAAAATAATCTTCGCCTCGAAGATTGAGTTAAGTTACTCACCGAACAAGGACGAATATAGCTTCTTCATTCTTTCTTCAAGCTCCCACGTTGCCTCTTCACGTGAGAAGTTCTCCATAGAATCATCACAAATGGAATGGACTTTGATCTCAATTCTTGCACCTTCCTGTCCAGAATCTCCACAGGTTGCTTAGCATAAGACAAATCTGGCTGCAACTGAATCGGTTCATAACTGATCACATGATCCGGATCTCAACTTACTGCCTCAACATGGATACATGAAATACCGGATGCACTGCTGCTAAGATGGTGGCAAAGCTAACTGGTATGCCACATTCCCGATCTACTTCAGAATTTCAAACGGTCCAATGAATCTCGGATTCAGCTTACCCCTCTTGCCGAATCTTACTACACCTCTGGTTGGCGAAACCTTAAGGAAAACATGGTCTCCAACCTCGAATGCCAAATCTTCCTTCTTGCATCTACATAACTCTTTTGACAATCCTGAGCCGCCTTTATTCTCTGCACAATCATCTGAATCATTGCTGAAGTCTCTTGCACTACTTCAGGTCCAACCAGATGTCGATCTCTTGACTCCTCCCAACACAATGGGGATCTACAGGGTCTCCCGTACAAAGCTTCAGAAGGTGCCATTCCTATGCTCGAATGGAAACTGTTATTATAAGCAAATTCCACAAGAGATAGATGGCGCTCCCAATCACCTTTCCATTCTAAAACACAAGCTCGAAGCATATCTTCCAACGTGTGAATAGTCCTCTCGGACTGTCCATCCGTTTGCGGATGAAATGCCGAACTCAACTTCAACTGACTGCCAAAAGCCTGCTGCAAACTCTGCCAAAACTTGGATGTGAATCTCGGATCACGATCTGAGATAATCGACTTCGGAATCCCATGCAGCTTCAGAATATTATCAATATACAGTCTGGCCAAGCTCTCAACGGACTGCTTCTTCTTCATGGCAAGGAAATGAGCACTCTTCGAAAATCTATCAACAATCATCCAAATAGAATCATTTCCTCTAGCCGATCTAGGCAATCCGGATACAAAGTCCATGGTTACTTGCTCCCACTTCCACTGAGGGATATCTAACCTCTGCATCAAACCTGAAGGTCGCTGACGCTCTACCTTCACTTGCTGACAAATCAGACACTTCGCCACAACATCAGCCACATCTCGCTTCATGCCAGACTACCAGAAAGAACGCTTCAGATCCTTGTACATCTTCCCACTACCTGGATGAATAGAGAATTGAGATCTAT
Organism: Colocasia esculenta; assembly: GCA_014218235.1. Taxonomy (NCBI): domain Eukaryota; kingdom Viridiplantae; phylum Streptophyta; class Magnoliopsida; order Alismatales; family Araceae; genus Colocasia; species Colocasia esculenta. The sequence continues at coordinate 2,773 of JACBKR010005688.1, read as the reverse complement.
GAGCCTCCTCCAAAATTTCCTTTCTCAGATCAACATTATTAGGGACACAAACCCTAAGATTCAAACGAATTACATCATCTTCATCTCTGGTAATTCCGCTCTTTCCTACCAACTCCTGCAACAACGGATCATCTTTCTGCAACGCAATGACCCGATCACGAATAGAAGATCTCAAAGACAACTGCGCCATGAACAAGTTACACAATTGAGGTTCTAGAACAGGCAAAGAACTTGAAACGTCATCAAGCATCTTCCAGTCTTGCCTCATCATCTGCCTTTTCCTGCTCAACGCATCTGCCACTACATTGGCCTTCCCTGGATGGTAAGACAGTTCAAAATCATAGTCTTTCATGAATTCTATCCACCTCCGCTGCCTCAGATTCAACTCCTTCTGCGAGAACAAGTATTTGAGACTCTTGTGGTCTGAGAAGAGCTCAAATCTAACTCCATATAGATAGTGCCTCCAAATTTTCAAAGCATAGACCACAGCTGCTAACTCCAAGTCATGGGTCGGGTAGTTGCGCTCATGCTCTTTAAGTTGCCTAGAAGCATACGCCACAACTCGACCACCCTGCATCAGACACAACCAAGCCCATCTTCGAAGCATCTGTGTAGATAGAGAAAGAATCTACATCATTGGGCAAAACAAGCACTGGCGCTGAGGTCAGACGAGCCTTTAATTCTTGGAACGTCCTTTCACAAGCCTCTGACCACTCAAACTTGACTCCTTTCCTTGTCAACCTCGTCAAAGTCGCCGCAATAGAAGAAAATCCTTCGATGAATCTCCTATAGTAGCCAGCCAAGCCGAGAAAACTCCTGATGTCAGCTGAAGATCTCGGTGTTTCCCAATCAAGACAGCTTCCACCTTAGCTGGATCTACAGACACCGCCTTCTCCCGATATAACATGACCCAAGAAATGGACTTCTTTCATCCAGAAGTTGCACTTGCTGAATTTAGCATACAACTTATGCTCCCTCAGGACACCCAACACAATCTTCAGATGTTCGCTATGAGTCTCTTCATCGGGCGAATAAATCAACACATCATCAATGAAGACTACACAAAGAATCCAAATACTGCCGAAAAACTCTATTCATCAAATCCATGAAAACTGCTGGAGCATTTGTCAAACCAAAGGGTAAGACAAGGAACTCATAATGGCCATATCTCGTCCTAAAAGCCGTCTTAGCAGAATCTTCCGGCTTAATTCGGAGTTGATGATAGCCAGAACGAAGATCAATCTTAGAGAATACAGAGGCTCCTCGCAACTGATCAAACAAGTCATCAATACGAGGTAAAGGGTACTTGTTCTTAACAGTTACCTGGTTGAGCTTACGGTAATCTATGCACAACCTCATCGATCCATCCTTCTTCTTCACAAAAAACAGGTGCTCCCCATGGCGAAACGCTCGGCCGGATGAAGCCTTTATCAAGTAATTCCTGCAGCTGCTTCCTCAACTCTGCCAATTCCGCTGGCGCCATGCGATAAGGTGCAATGGAAATAGGTGCTGTGCCGGGTATGAGCTCAATGCCAAACTCTAACTCCCTTACAGGTGGCAAACCCAACAAATCTTCAGGAAAGACATCACTGAAATCTCTGACCACCTCAATACTCTCGACAGATATAACCTTCTTCGAATCCTCGGTCACAACCACACTAGCCAGAAAACCAGGGCAACCCTTGCTTAACATCCGAGTTGCCTTCAAAGCCGAAATCACAAACTTACCCGACATGATCTTGGGCAAAGGGTGACAAACTCCTCCTTTCCAAATCCGAAAACTATAAGCTTCCGCCGACAATCCATCAGAGCATAATGCTCCTCAAGCCAATCAAAGCCCAAGATAGCATCATAATCCTCATCTTCAGCAAATAGAAATTACCAGGCAAAACTTGCTCCTCAATGCATACAGAAAGCGACGAAAAACACTGCTCGGTCAAGATAGTTCCTGCTGGAGTATGCACAGACAAGGGAACCTCCAACTTTTCCGGACTAGACCATTCTCCTTTATCAAGACCTTGGCAAATCCTTCGAAAATAAACTATGCGTGGCACCGGTATCAAACAAGACTCTAGCATGCATTCCCATAATTAAAATTGTACCTTCAGTGACGTGCTCTGCCAACTCTGCCTCGTCTCTAGCCAAGGCGAACACACTCGAGCGGAGCCCTCGGTCTCCCTGCTGCTCTCGTGCTGGTCTCGCTGCTGCTGGTGCTGCTGCTGCCGCTGCAGTCTGCTGCGCCATCTTCGGACAGTCTCTGATCTTGTGGTTCTTGTCACCACATCTCAAGCATCTCCCGAAGTCACCCAACACACCTCGCCTCCATGACGCTTCCCGCACTGGTTACTACTGGCTTTTCTGCAATCATACCTCCGCCTGGAGTCGGTGCTGCTGCTCTCGCTGGAACCACTGCTCTCTGCTGAAAAACTGGGGTCTTCTTCATCTTATCCTGCCGCTGGAAAGCTGATGCTGGCCTCTTCAAAGAAGCTCTCTTTTCTTCAAGGTAAACCTCCATCTCTGCCTCCTGCATACAAGCTGCTGACAAAGCTTCCTCCATGGAACGATGTCCTAATGCCACTAGTCTCGTCCTCAGGGACGGCTTCAACCCATGATAAATTTCTTTACCTTCCTCCATTCATCTGCCACAATGTGAGGCGCATACTTGGACAACTCCGCAAATCTTGCCTCATACTCAAGTACACTCATTGACCCCTGGGTCAACGTCAAAACTCCAGCTCCATGCGGTCCTGCACGTGCTCTGGAATATACTTCG
>JACBKR010005687.1:0-16856 GCA_014218235.1 Colocasia esculenta | reverse complement strand
AGTGGTGTTGACACAAGTTGAGGTATGTGTCGACACATCCTATGCAACCAGGAAACATTCAGAAGACAGGTAGTCTGTGGTGACGACACAAGATGATTGTGTGCCGACACATCCTGTGTAGGATCGAATAGGTGGATGGATCAGATCTAGAAGGGGGGGTTGAATAGATCTAACACCAATTAATGCGGAAGCTTAAGCAATTCAAAATTACTTCGAATCAGAGATCAATTCAGACAAACAGTTTACTGATCTGAAGTGTGGGTGTGTGTAGATTATGTGTGAAGCAATTAAACACTTAGTGTGAAAGCAAAATCCTATGCAAGCATCTAGTGCAGACAAGTAGATCAAACCATTGCACAAAGGATTTTTAGGTGGTTCAGAAATCACACCAGTGATTCCTACATCCACCCCTCACACAATGAGGCTCCACTACTCAAAAGAGTACAACTCACATCGGAGCACGACGACTCCAAACACCCTTGAGCACGACGGCTCAACACACAACCTTGAGTTCAACGACTCACAAACTGAGCACGACGGCTCAAACAACAACCGGAGCACGACGACTCAAAATTGAGCACGACGGCTCAAACTACACAGTGAGTATGACGACTCACAAACCAGAGCTCGACGGCTCACAATACAAAAGCTAGATCAAAGACAACAGAAATCAGATCCTCTAGCATGATCTGATTCAAGACAAATTCGTACAAAGAAATTTGTGCAGAACTTCATGCACAAATCTCATAGACAAAATAAGGAAGAACAAACTCAGAAGTGAGAGAAATGGATGTAGAATGAGTGTTCTTTGATAAAGATTTCTTGCAGAAGGTTGAATTGAAGAGGCTTGAAGATGCTTGATAGCCCACGAATGCGTCGTTAAACACGTGACTAACAATCTCAAATAATCGGCCTACACTAATTATTTTGACAATAGCTAAGTGGTGAGACCGAGTCGAATCTACGGAGAACTAGATTTTAGAATTGAAAACGTTGGGTTTTTAGTTAGGAAAATAGCGTGGTGATATTTAAACTAAGTTGCATTAAATAAAACTAAACTAATTAAACTAGGTAAATAAAGAGAGAGAAAGAGGGAATGAGAGAACATGAGACATAGTTCAACGTTACGATCTACTAAACAGTAAAAATGTTTAACAAAGAAATAATTTATACCAGCTCCACAAACGTCAACAATTACACCAAAGAAATAGATAAAAGAAAAAGAGGGAGAACAAGAGAGAGACTAGAAGAGAGAGAGACGTGAGAGAGGAAGCGGGAGAGAGAGAAACGCGAGAGAGATAGAGGAGAGAGAAGAGAGAGGCGAGAGAGAAGAAAGAGAGAGAATATAGAGAGGAGAGAGAGAGAAGAGGCGAGAGAAATGAGAGAGAGAGAGAGGAGATAGAAGAGAGAGAGACGAGAGGAGAGAGAAGCGACGTGGGACGTGTGAGGGACGTGCATGCAACGCATGCACGTCGGCGGCGCGGCGTGCGGGGGCTGGCGAGCGGCCCGGTGGGTGCGCAGGCGCGGTGGGTGCGGCCGGGCGACTGGGCAGGCGGGCGGGGACGGGTGCAGGCAGTGCTGGGGCGTGCGGGCGAGCGGTGCTGGGGTGCGAGGGCGGCCTGGGCGCTGCGCAGGCGGGCGCGCGCGGGTGCTGCGGTGCCAGGCGGGGCCGGGCGGCTGGGCGCGGGCCCGGGCGCTTCTGCTGTTTATTGCCTGCAAGAGAGAGAGGCCTGGAAGAGAGAGAGAGAAGGGAAGAAAGAGACGAAGATGAAGAAGAGAAAGAGGAAGAGAAGGAGGAGGTTGCGTGCGCAAGAGAGAGGGAGAGAGAAAGTGGAAGGGAAGAATGGTTGTGTGCGGGAAAGAGAGGGAGAGAGAAAGTGGAAGGGAAGAATGGTTGTGTGCGGGAAAGAGAGGGAGAGAGAAAAAAATATTCCGTGAGAATGAGAGAGGGGGGGTTTTTAAATAGATGAGAGGAGAGATATTTTAAAATAGGGAGAGAATCTTGAGAAAAATGGAAGGAAGAGAGAGAAAGAAAAAGCAGGCGGCTGGGGTTTTTGCAACAATATGAAAATGCCAGGTTTGCCCCTGTTGGACTGCTTGGTTCATTGGCCCAATACGAACTTCATTCCATGGCCCATTGACCTGCAAATACAACATGTAATTGAATTTAATCAATTATCGTCCGTGACAATAGAAATCTTATGAATTAATCACATATCAATCAATAAAATGGCATGATTTATTTATGATAAATGTGATATTATCACATCCCCCAACTTACTCATTGCTAGTCCCTTAGCAATGCACCCAGGTGAATAATTAGGACTAACCAGAACTTCAAACATCATTTTTCATGTCAAGAAAGCAGAGATAAGATTGATCAACAATAAGTATTTCCAGTTCTAGTAGCATGTGTCAAAGACAATCATGCAGTTCATGTTATTAGACAGTTCCTCAAGATACAGTTAAAATTATCATTTCCTTCATGAATGCACTTATGATCAATAAGCATTACTTAAGACAATGTATGAGTTTTTGACCCATTACTTAGAGATGATATCAACTCTACACTCCTACAATAAAATCTCGAATTACAGGTAGCTTTCACTCTGCCTTTTATTTTCATCCTTTAGCATCATTTTTTTTTCTTTCTTTGGATATCCGTTCACTGTTTGACGCGAACTTCAACACTTCATGAGGTGCTGAAGCCCGGTTACTAAGCTAGGGATTTCCTTCTTCATTTTCATCATTTTTTTTTTTTCATAACTTGCAGGCAGGTAGCTTTTTCCCCACGATTAGTTTTCAATAAGAGTGTAGAATATCAATCTTCATCATGAGTATTAGGTAAAACTCTCATCACCCTCTTGAATGACACTTATTCATCATCTAATACATGTGTGAAGGTTTCATCAAATTTCAAATGTAGTTTGAGGAAAATGCTAAGAACATAACCGCAAACTTCATCCTTTAGCGTGCCACTAGCACAAGTATATACTTAGAGTAAAAATCATTCTAGACTGAGGTATTTTTTCCATGAGAAATGATATGTGAAGTTAATGAGCACAGAATAATGCATGGGATGTTTCAGCAGGATTTAAAGATTTGAAAGACTTGCCCTCCCCCAACTTGAATGACATTGTCCTCAATGGCATAAAAGTAATGAACATAGAATACAGCCAAAGTAAGGTAAGAAAGGAGAGATGCAACCTGATGATCACATGAGAGTGGTGGCAAACTGGCTTCATTAAGGTGATGAGTTGCCCACTAGCCTTCCAAATACCTAGAACAAAATAGAAATTAAAAATAAGTTAAATTTCCTAAAAAATATTGGGTTGCCTCCCAATAAGCGCTAAGTTAATGTCTTCAGCCAGACAAATGAAGTTCTGTGCATCTACTCAAGATCATTCAGGGGAATGGATTCTTTAGGTGAGAGCTGCATGTTTTCATGTATGGTTTGAGACGTGACCATTAACAGTGAAAATTTGACCATTTTTAGGATCTAGAATTTTAACAGCACCATGGTCAAAAGTTTTACAACAATGAATGGTCCATCCCATCGAGATTTTAATTTACCTGGGAACAAACGCAGCCTAGAGTTAAAGAGCCAAACCTTTTGGTCAGGATGGAATGATTCCTCAAAATATGTTTATCATGAAAGATTTTGGTTTTGGCTTTATATATCTTGGAATTCTCAAGCTTCATTGCGCAATTCCTCAAGCTCATGCAACTGGAGGGCTCTATGTGATCCAGCCTGGGCTAAGTCAAGATTGAATTGTTTAATGGCCCAATACGCCCTATGCTCCAACTCAACAGGAAGGTGACAAGCTTTACCAAAAATTAACCTGTAGGGAGACATGCCAATGGGAGTCTTATAAGCAGTCTGATAGGCCCACAAAGCATCATCTAGCCTTTCTGACCAATCTTTCCTATCGGGCCTAACAGTCTTTTGGAGAATGTTCTTGATCTCCCTATTGGATACTTCCACTTGGCCACTGGTCTGAGGATGGTAGGGGGTAGCAATCTTGTGAGATATCCCATATCGTTTAAGCAAAGCTCGAAATTGGGAATGAATGAAGTGAGATCCCCCATCACTTATGATGGCTCGAGGGCACCCAAACCTAGAGAAGATATTCCTCCGCACAAATTTCATGACAACCTTATGGTCATTGGTGCGGGTGGCAATGGCCTCAATCCATTTAGACACATAATCGACAGCCACAAGGATATACTCATTGCCAAAAATGATGGGAATGGGCCCATGAAATCTATTCCCCAGACATCAAAAATTTCGACCACCAAAATTGGGGTGAGTGGCATCATGTCTCTCTTAGAGTTGTTTCCTACTGCTTGGCATCTCAGACAGGTCTTACTGAATTCATAAGCATCCTTGAACAATGTGGGCCAGAAAAACCCACTTTGTAAGACCTTGGCCGCAGTTTTCTTCCCGAGAAGTGTCCCCCACAGGCTAGGGTGTGACAGAAATTGAGGATGCTCTGTGCTCCTCAGGGACACATCTCCTAATTACTTGATCCGGACCCATGAAAAATAATTCAGGGTCATCCCAGAAATAGTGTTTGACTTTAGAGAAGAAATGATCCTTTTCATTCTTTGACCATCCTTCAGGAAGTTGACCCACCGCAAGGTAATTGACAATGTGAGCATACCATGGGGGTGTATTATGGGAAATAGCAAGAAGGTGTTCATCGGGAAAGGAGTCATACATGGGAGCACTTTCTGGGATGAGAATTCGGGACAGATGATCAGCAACAACATTTTCAGTACCTTTCTTATCCCGAATCCAAATCAAATTCTTGAAGAAGAAGGATCCATCTGATGAGTCTTGGTTGGAGTCCTTCTTGGCTAGAAGATATTTTAAGGCAGAGTGATCTGAGTAGATGATGACTTTTGCCCCCAGAAGATAAGATCGAAATTTTCAAGGGCAAAAACCACAGCAAGAAGTTCTTTCTCTGGTGGTGTAATGCAATTGAGCATCGGCGAGGGTGCGGCTCGCATAATAGATCACCACGGGACGTTTATCCATGCGTTGTCCCAAAACAGCACCTATGGCATAGTCCGGCATCACACATGATCTCAAAGGGCAGTGACCAATCAGGAGATTGAAGAATGGGAGCTTTGGTCAAGCCACTTTCAAAGTAGTGAATGCCTCTAAGCAAGCATCATCGAAGTGAAAAGGGACATCCTTGGCTAGGAGAAGAGTTAAGGGACGGGCAATTTTAGAAAAATTTTCAATGAACCGGCGATAGAAGCCGGCATGGCCAAGAAATGCACAATTTGTCTGACGGAGGTGGGGGAAGGAAGATCAGCAATGAGGCCAACTTTGGCTCTATCTACCTCGATACCCCGCTCAGACACAATGTGGCCTAAGACTATGCCCTCTCGAACCATGAAGTGGCTCTTCTCCCAACTAAGCACCAAGTTTGTCTCCACACATCTAGCCAAAACCTTCTCCAGATTTTTCAGACATTTTTCAAAAGAATCCCCATATATAGAGAAATCATCCATGAATACCTCCAGGAATTCTCCCACCATGTCAGAGAAGATCGCCATCATGCACCTTTGAAAAGTGGCTGGTGCATTGCAGAGTCCAAAAGGCATTCTCCTAAAAGCAAATGTGCCATAAGGGCACGTGAATGTGGTCTTTTCTTGATCTTCTGGGTAAATTGCCACTTGATTGTACCCAGAATAACCATCCAAAAAGCAGAAAAATTGCTGGCCTGCCAGTCTCTCAAGGATTTGATCCATGAATGGGGGGGAAAGTGGTCTTTCTTGGTCATGGCATTGAGCTTCCTATAATCTATGCACACTCTCCATCCCGTGGTCAATCTAGTGGGTACCTCCTCCCCCTGCTCATTTTTCACAACTGTTAGCCCAGACTTCTTGGGAACCACTTGGGTTGGGCTGACCCACTGACTATCTGATATTGGGTAGGCAATTCCAGCATCTAGCCACTTCACTACTTCCTTCTTCACCACTTCCTTCATGTTCGGGTTTAACCGCCTTTGCGTTTCCGGCTTGGTGTAGCATTGTCCTCCAAGTAGATGTGGTGCATGCAAACAGATGGACTAATCCCCTTAAGGTCGGCCACTGTCCAACCTATGGCACCCCTATGTTCCCCTAAGACTTCTATCAACTGAGCTTCTTGGGTAGAACTTAGGTTGGAGGCAATGATAACAGGCAAAGTTTGGTTTGGGCCCAGAAATACATACTTGAGGGAGTCTGGAAGAGGTTTAAGCTCAAGATCTGGAGGGCTTTGAAGTGAAGGTAGAGCTGGTGCAGATTGCAAGGCCGGTAGAGGTTCGACCTTGGACCAAGGTGCCAGACGGAGTGTGAGTCATGTAAAGCATTGGTCTCCTCAAGTTGGTCAACATCTAGATCATTATCAATGGACTCAGTCAAAATGTCAATAGAATGACATCCTTCTTCGGGATCTGGATATTGAGATGCTTTAAAAACATTGAGCGAGACCTTTTGTCCCCCAAATGAAATGTCCATCATCCCCGTAGCACAATTGATATTGGCTTTGGCAGTGGCGAGGAAGGGACGACCAAGAATGATAGGAGTGTGTTTCAACTCCTGGTTGGTGGACATGTCAAGGATGAGAAAGTCCACGGGGAAATAACAGTCATTGACTTTGACAATTACATCCTCTATCAATCCCCGTGGAGTCTGACCGAACGATCGGCCAGCTGCAGAATGATGGAAGTGGGCTTGAGTTCCCCTATGTTGAATTGTTCATAAATAAAGGTGGGAAGAAGATTGACACTGCCCCTAAATCAAGAAGGGCACGATCAAAGGTTATGCCACCTATATCACAAGAAATGAGGGGAGCACCAGGGTCCTTCAACTTCCTAGGGAGGTGGTTTGTCAAGACTGCACTAACATCTTCAGATAGCCAGATCTTCTGAATTGCAGTCTTGGATTCCCTTCGTGGAGTGCACATTTCTTTCAAAAATTTAGCATAAGTCGGGACATGCTTTATGGCATCTAGGAGTGGAATATTGATGTGGACTTGTTGAATAATTCCAGCAACCTCATCTTGGACCGACTTCTTCTTCTTAATGGGCTTGGATTCTAGAGCACTTGGAAATGGCACTTTGGGCTGGTAAGAATTTGGATCTGCAGAAGCTTTCTCTTTTCCTTGTTCTCTTCCCCAACTCAGGTTGAATAGGTTCCTCTTCACTATCACTAGCATCATCTTGGGCCTCTAATTCAGGATTATTCACAACCTCTTTTCCTTATGTGGGTCACTTAGCACCTTACACTTCGCAGGCTTGAAATGGCTTTTATGTTCTCCAATTGTGGGCCTCTTGGTTGGACTTGTTGGACAGGTTGAGGTAGGAGGCCTGGTTGTGAAGCAAAGCCGGTGGTAGGTTCCTTGGGTTGGCCACAGGTTGGCTAGGCAATTGGCCCACTTCCCTTCTCATGGTGGTTTCAGCCATTTGGCCCACTTGGGCTTCTAACCTAGCCATGGTCTGTTGGTTTGTCGCCAAAAGTTGTTGTTGTTGGTGCAATTGCTGTTGTTGGGCCAAGATGATCTGTTGGAGTTGGTTGAACTGATCTTCAAAGTTTTGTTGAGGAGGTTGTTGAAAAGTAGGCTGAACTTGCTTGGGTTGGGAGGAGGATATTGGACTGCCTGAGAGAATTGGGCTTGAGGCCCTCTAGCATAAGTGCCATTGTACGGATTTGGCTGGGCCTGAAACTGGTTCTGGAATGGTTGTTTTGGGGCTTGAGGCATGGAGGGATTTGGTCTTTGAGGCGGAGCTTGTTGATTCTTCCAAGAGAAATTGGGATGGTTTCTCCAGCCAGGATTGTATGAATTGGAGAATGGGTCCAGATTGGGCTTGGGAAATCCTGGGTGCTTGGACCTGTTCCTGGACTTGTTCTTGGATGAAAGGTGGGAGTTGGGCTGCAGTTGGGCAGTCATTAATGTGGTGGCCTGGACTAGCACACAAGTTGCAAACTTCCTGATGATATGAGTCTGGGCCAACATATGGGCTTGAGGGGGATGGGCCAAAGGAATCCTGATGGGTCCTAGACAAGATTTGGTCCATCTTTTGAGCCAGAGAGGCAACAGTTTGGGCCATGGTATCCACTTTCTCCCACTTTTGGGCCATGAGATGATTCTCGAATTTGGGCTCCAATTCAGCCTGATTTCTCACTTCATATAACCCAGCCCGTTGGATGGCCCAACAGATCTCTCATAGGATGAAAGTGAAGTGAGGCATGATTAATTGAATTTTCACTTAGCATTTCAAAGAGAGCATAGGCCATCCTCACTTTTACTCATGAAAGCTCCCCCACATGAAGCATCCACCATTTGTCTATATTGTTCAGTCAATCCCTCATAAAATGCTTGGACAATTTGCCATCTTGAGAGACCATGGTGGGGGCATTTTCTCAAAAGCTCCTTCAACCTTTCCCATGACTCATGAATTAATCCCCTTGTGTTTGAGAAAATCCAGTAATGGCTCTTCTCATGGTATTGGTTCGGCCTATGGGATAGAACTTTTTCAAAAATTCTTGTTGCATTTCTGCCCAAGTTCTAATGGTTTTCCTACAGTGCCCAACCAATATTTGGCTTTATCCTTAAGAGAGAATGGGAAAAGAGTCAATCTGAGGGCATCATTAGTGAAGTTCTGGATCTTGACAGTGGAACAAATCTCCAGAAATTCATCTATGTGCTTGTAAGGTCCTCATTGGTATTTCCATAAAAGGATGGGAGCATTTGGATGGTGCTGGATTTAATCTCATATTGGATGGCTTGATTTTGTGGGAGATGAATACAAGATGAAGGTTGATATTGATTGGGAATGAAATAATCCTTCATTTGTTTGGGGATTTCTTGATTATCTTGATTTTCAGCCATTTGATTTTTCACAAGATTGTTCCTTTGATGGAGAAGTCTCTCAATTTCTGGGATTGGTCCTAGCAATTTAGGGCTTTGTGATCTCCTACCATGCATGCATTAGGACCAACTGAGAGAAGAGAGAGATTTTTTTTTAAAATTTAATTTTTTTATTTTATTTTAACAAAGACAAACAAGTTTCAACAAATACCCTATTTGACCTAGAGATCTTAGACTTGAAAGTGAGATTTCTCACAAAGTGGCCATAGACCAACTTAAGTCCACCATTAGGTATATCCACTGGCCAGGTAAGAGGTGGGGTAGTGGGAGGCTCCCCCTACTTTCGTAGGGACCTAATTAGAGAACCACTTTCCCGCTTAGGCGTTTGCCTTTTAACCTCTAGCCTTAGACACCAGTTTCCAAAAACAATTAGTGGGCCCAAGTGGACCTAAACCTCAGTGTGAACCCTAAGGCCATGTTTACTGACTTTTATTAGGGCTTGGGAATGCAAAAGATGCAGGAGATTGTGGTTTGTGGGCTAAGGAAGGGTGATCAAATCCCCACCTTATCTTGTTAAGGAAACTGCCCTTAAAATATTTTAGAAATGAAGTGCACACCACAAAATCAAGCAAGGGGTTCTATGCAAGCATGGCAATGCATGATCATGCTTTCTAAAAGATTGAGATTCTTACCTTGCCTCCCGCAATCTTCGACAAAAAGGAAACTTTTCAAAAAATAAAATTACCTAAAGATGGAAATCTAAATGATGCATGTCCTAAAGATGGAAGGTTTCTAATCTTGACATGACATCTTTGATTGGATTCAATGATTGATTTTTTTTTTTTGATTTTGATTTTGTTTCTTTTTTTTTTATCTAAACATGGTAACTAAGAAAAGGAAACTAAATCAAAGAGGGTTTTAATGGTACTTACCTCAAACGCAATCCCTCGTTCTTTTGGAAATGCAAACAAATGGAAAGAGTGAGGGAAGGAAACTCACCTCAACTCACTTTTTTTTTTTGATTTTTCCTGCTATTTTTTTGGAATTTTTTTAAACCTGCAAAAGGAAAGAAAATGTAAGTATGAATATCTACAAAAAATACCAAGATTATCAAAACTAAAAATTCTAATCCCCGGCAACGGCGCCAAAAATTGATAGCCCACGAATGCGTCGTTAAACACGTGACTAACAATCTCAAATTATCGGCCTACACTAATATTTTGACAATAGTTAAGTGGTGAGAGCCGAGTCGAATCCACGGGGAACTAGATTTTAGAGTTGAAAACGTTGGGTTTTTAGTTAGGAAAATAGCGTGGTGATATTTAAACTAAGTTGCATTAAATAAAACTAAACTAATAAACTAGGTAAATAAAGAGAGAGAAGAGGAAGAGAGAAGAGAGAACATGAGAAATAGTTCAACGTTACGATCTACTAAACAGTAAAAGTGTTTACAAAGAAATAATTTATACCAGCTCCAAAACGTCAACAATACACCAAAGAAATAGATAAAAGAAAAGAGGGAGAACAAAGAGAGAGAGACTAGAAGAGAGAGAGACGTGAGAGAGGAAGCGGGAGAGAGGAGAGAGAGAAACGAGAGAGAGATAGAGAAGAGAGAGGCGAGAGAGAAGAAGAGAGAGATATAGAGAGGAGAGAGAGAGAGAAGAAGGAAAGAGCGAGAAAACGAGAGAGAGAGAGAGGAGATAGAAGAGAGAGAGAGACGAGAGGAGAGAGAAGCGGCATAGGACGGTTGGCAGGCGCATACGTGCATGCAGAAACGCTAGGAGCATGCACTGAGCCGGCGGGGCCGGCAGGTGCGTGGCCTGGGGGCGGGGGCCAGGGCGCGGCGCTGGGCCAGGCGGGCGGGGCCGGGCGCAGCGGGCTGGAGGCGGCGGGGCAGGGGCGAGCGGGTTGCTGGGGTGCGGGCAGGGGCGGCTCTGGTGCCTGCCGCAGCAGGCGCGCGGGGGTGCTGCGGGCCAGACGGGGCCAGCGGCGCTGGGCGCTGGCCCGGGCACTTCTGCTGTTTAGGCCGCAAGAGGAGCTGACGGCCTGGCAAGAGAGGGCAGGGAGAGAGAGAGAGCCGGGAAAGGAAAGAAAGAAGAAGGATTGAAGAAGAGAAAGAGGAAGAGAAGGAGGAGGTTGCGACGCGAGAGAGAGGGAGAGAGAAAGTGGAAGGGAAGAATGGTTGTGTGCGCGGAAAGGGAGGGAGAGAGAGAAAGTGGAAGAAGGAAGAATGGTTGGTGCGGGAAGAGAGGGAGAGAGAAAAAGTATATCCGTGAGAATGAGAGGGGGGGGTTTTTAAATAGATGAGAGGAGAGAGATTTTAAAATAAGAGAGAATCTTGAGGAAAATGGAAGGAAGAGAGAGAAAGAAAAAAGCAGGCGGCTAGGGTTTTTGCAACAATATGAAAATGCCAGGTTTGCCATTTGGACTGCTTGATCTATTGGCCCAATACGAACTTCATTCCATGGCCCATTAACTTGCAAATACAACATGTAATGAATTTAATCAATTATCATCCGTGACAATAGAAATCTTATGAATTAATCACATATCAATCAATAAAATGGCATGATTTATTTATGATAAATGTGATATTATCAATCCCAGTCAATTAGCGATGCTCTACTTCAATAGTTTCTGAATCGCCAAAACATTCCTCTTCAATTGCTGTGCTTCTGCTGAATTTGCTCCTTGCTCTGAACTTCAAAGCCCTCTCCAGAGATTGGCTTCACTCCCTTGTACTTTCTCTTAAAAGATGGATACAGCTTCTGGAGATGGGCAAGAACTGGAGAGATCCCTTTTTGCTGTCAAAAAGCTTTCTAGGAGTTGTAGGGCTGGCTTGCCTTTGGGGTACAAGGAGCAGGGGTATTATAGCCCCATAGGTCCATAAGGTGCCTGGAGTGCATGGGCATGGAAATCTAGGTCAAATCCCTTGATTCCCAAGCAGCCACGTGTCTGGACAAATTCACGTTTTTGAGTTTCAGTCGAAGTGTGTCGACACCACAGGGCACTGTGTCGACACCACAGGCAACTGCTGCAGAATAGCCTTCTGGGACAGTGAACTAGTGTCGACACACAGGTGGACTGTGCCGACACCACTGGTAGACTGTGTCGACACACAGGCAGACTGTGTCGACATCACTGGCTACTGCTTCAGAACAGGTTTCTGGGATAGTGAACTAGTGTCGACACACCGGTGGACTGTGTCACACCACTGTGACAATTTGTGTAAACTTGAAAATATAAATTGTAAACACTAATACAAGATATTATCATTAAAATGTGAGATATTAAACATCAAAAACATGTGTTAATCATTGTTGTGATATGTAGAAAATGTATAACATGTTCAATTAGTCATCATTTTAATATGTACAAAATGTCATCATCAAAATCAAATTATGAGTGATGTTCATTGGTCATCATTAAAATACAACTTTAGAAAATTCAAAACACACTCAACCCAACATTCTCCCCCTTTTGATGATGACGAAATTTATGTACAATCTCCCAATAGCCTGACTCCCTTGACTGCAATGACTCCCCTTGACCATATTCACCCTTTGAAAACTTCTCCCATAAAAAACTTTCTCCCCTTTAAAGATCTTTCTCCCCCTTTTAAGGAACTTTCTCCCCTTTTTGACATCATTAAAAGATAGATAAGAGAGAGAAGCAAAGAATGGTAGGAGATCAAGAATTCCAGTTGTGAAAATGAAAGTTCAGGAAGAATCAAAATAAGTGAGGCAAAGTGATATTACATATGAGAGAAATTATTGTGTTTTTGGTATTGTGCAATAAAGTTTAATCACAAAGACACACTCAACACAAAGTATAGCAAAATATAATGATCTGAATGTAGCTAAAATAATGATGCAAATGTGAAGTAAAGTGACCTATATGAGTGAGCAGAATATTAACAAGGATGTTAGGAGCTTTAATTTTAACACAATGTAGAATAATAGGTCTAAACTCAGTATACATGAATTTTATTAAGGTCTTAAGCTTTTCTATCCTGTCGTTTTGATTTTCTTTCAATTTTAGCTGGGAAAGAATACAAGAATAAATTAGTTAAATCTCACTTTTCAGTGCAAGAGATCACATTGATCAGATGCAAGACCTCCTGATTACTCAGTGGTTTAACTTTCATTATCTATATAGAGTTGAAAATTTTGATTTCCACTTTTGACGCGAAACAAATCACTTTTAGGTGAAATGGCCCGGTTACTCAGTGGTTCAAGAATTTGCATTGCTCTGTTTGTATCTTTCCAAATTGTTGATCATTTTCTTTTGATGTTTTGCAGGAATATGTTTGCTTTGACCAAAAAGTCATGACTACGCATTTAGAAAAATATTCTTAACATGTGGTAAAAATGAAGCTTAAACATACACAAGTAAATAGTAAAAGCCATCATGTGCCTACAAGTGTTTTGCAAGTCATTTTAAAGACATTCAGTATTAAGATTGCTTAACCTTGAAATGATAATGAATCTTGAAAAAATTAATGCACAATGAGTTTAGTTTCAATATCTTAATTCTCTCATAGAAAATAGCACAATGACTCAAAAATTTGATGAGTTTGGGGTTCAAGATAGTCAAGTAAGGTCAGGAATGTGACAATGACTCCCCTTTCATGTTTCTCCCCTCACAAGGTGAACATGAGATTATTGAAGAAATATGAATGGAATGAAGTGAAAATAGAATGAACCAGAATATTTTATTGAAAGACAAGGACTCCCCTCAACAATTGCATACAAGACTCTTGATACCTAGCAGAGACATATACTCACGCATAGTGAAAGTGTACAGACAAGCTGACTTGTCTCTCTTCAAATTACATTTGATATACCAAGAATGCCAATGCAATGTGAGAGTAAGGAATTTATTTGCAAGAACAAGAAGACTTTTATTTGCAAAAAGAGATAGAAGATATCAAGAATGTGGAAATTGCACAAACCAAGCTCTCTTCTAAAGATGAGAATTTGTTTTCTGAAAGAGGCTTAGTGAAATATCGCAATTTATTTTCAGTTTCAATGAAGTGAAGTTCAAAAGATTCTTAGCGACCTCATCCTTAGAAAATGGTGCCTTATTTCAATATGCCTTGTTCGGGAATGCTGAATTGGGTTTTTAGACAAATTAATAGCACTAGTGTTATCACAAAAATAGGAATATAACCAATTTGTGATTATAGTCTAGGAGCTGATGTTTCACCCAAAGAACTTGAGTGCCACAATAACCAGTCGCAAACCTATTCAGCCTCTGCAGTGATAGAGCTGGAATGTTGCTTTTTAGAAGCCCATGAATTAGGCATCCACCTAGATAAACACAAGCACTATTACTTTTTCTATCAAGCTTAAACCAGTATAATCAACATCACAGTAAGCAATTAAATCTAAACTTGCAACCAGCAGGATACCAAATCCAAGTTCACATGATCCAACAAGATATTTAAAAATCCTTTGACACTAACATGTGACTTTCTTTAGGATTGGCTTGAAACCTAGCACACATGCACACACTATACTGAATATTGGTCTAGAGGTATGGAGGTAAAGTAGAGAAACAATCATACCTTGTAGGTCTTTGGATCTACTGACTTACCAAATGAGTCTTCCTCTAGTCTTACATTTATTGCCATTGGTGTGTTTGAATGCTTGAGGTGCTGAAAGTCAAACCTTTTTAGAAGTTCTTTCACATATTTTGTTTGACTTATAAAAATCCCTTCTGGTTTGATATATCTGCAATCCCAAAAAGAAATGTAAGTCTCCCATCAAACTCATTTCAAACTCAGTTTCATAAGATCAGCAAATTCAGTGCAAACAAGCTTTATTTGTAGACCCAAAAATTATGTCATCAACATAGATTTGAACAACAATGATTTGATTATTGACAATTGTGTAAACAAGGTCTGGTGTACATACCTCTTGTGTAACCTTTAGTCACAAAAATGAGTTCAAACGGTCATACAAGTTCTTAGAGCTTGCTTAAGACTATAAAGAGCCTTATTGAGTTTGAAAACTGATCAGTATATTTTTGATTTTCAAAACCAGGAGGTTGTTTACAAAAAATTTTCTTTGATGTACCATTAAGAGAAAACACTTTTCACATCCATTTGATAAACTTTTAAATTTCAGGAAGATGCAAAAGCAAGAAATATTCTCACAGCTTCTAGTCTAGCTACAGGGGCATATGATTCTTCAAAATCAATTCCAAACTCCGATTGTTACCCTTGGTAACTAGTCTAGCTTTATTCCTAACAACCTGTCCATTTCATTCAATTTGTTCTGAACACCCATCTAGTGCGAAAATAACAGATGGTCACTAGGTTTAGGTACTAATTCCCACACTTGATTTCTGTCAAATTGATGAAGTTCATCATGCATTGCATTGATCCAATCCTCACTAGTTAGGGCTTCATCAAATTGACTTGGGTTCAATTTGGGAAATTAGTGCTAGTGGGTCTTCATTTATTGCATTCAGAAAAGATGATCTAGTTCTAACTCTATCATGCACACTACCAACTACATTCTCAATGGATGATCCCTAAAATCTATTTTCAGGAATTACCTCTTGGAATGCATTCAGTTCTGGAAAAATATTACTGAACCACTTGTGGTAGGTGATGATTGTCCAGATTTTCAAATGGATCTTCATCCTCTTCAACAGTTGGGGAAGATTTGACAACGAAGTTCCTCTCTCATTATTTTGAGGAACCCTGCAAGATGTAGAGTCATCAGTTTGATAGAGTTTTCATCAAAAACTACATGTGGAGTTCTTCACAGTTTTATTCTTGAGAATGTAAACTCTAAAGCTCTAGAAATTTCTGAATAACCAAGAAAAATGGCTTCAAAACTTTCGCATCAAATTTATCAGATTTCTTTATTGTTGTTATGTACAAAACACTTGCAACCAAGATTTTAAAATAAGACAGAGTTGGCTTTTGTTTTTCAAAAGTTCATAGGGGGTTTTTTCTGATTTTTGGTCTGACCAATGCTCTGTTCAAGATGTGATTGTTGTGTTCACAGCTTCAGCCCAAAAGATTTGGGCAATTTACTTTCCAAGAGCATAGATCTAGCCATTTCCACCAGAGTTCTATTCTTCTTTCCACAACTCCATTTTGTTCTGGAGTTCTAGGAGAAGAGAATCTGTGGAAAAATGTTCAGTTCAGCACATAAATCAGAAAAAGCTTGTTCTCAAATTCTCCCCCATGATCAGTCAAAAGGATTTGATTTTATGTGAAAAACCCATTAAGGCAGTGGTGCAGAAATTCCTGAATTCTAAACAAACATCACTTTTGTGAGATAGAAAGAGGACCCAGTGTATTAGTAAAATCATCAATGAGACAAATCCATATCTTTTACCACTAAGACTAGAATTCTTGTTGGCCCAAAAAGGTCTATATGAAGTAATCTCTGGCTTAGAAGTGAGTACATCATTGAAAATTTTAAAAGATTTTCTGGTTTGTTTCCTTAAGCACATATCCCACAAAGTGATTCTCTATATGGGAAGAGATTCAGGAAGTCCTTTAACAGATTAGCCTAAGAGAGAGTTTATTTATTGTTGAAACTTGCATGACCAAGTCTTTTGTGCCGTCCATGCAATTCATTTTTATTGGCACTAAACAAATGTTTTCAGAACAAGTTTTATCAAGATTGATCTCATATAGACATTGTTTTCTCTTTGCCAAAGAATTTTATTTTTTTAGTTGAAGAATCAATATTTACAAAAATCAGATTCAAAAACAACCTTGGACCTTTGTCACACAATTGACTCATGCTCAAAAGATTATAATCCAAACCATCAACTAACAAACATTTTCAATTGAGTTTGAGAAGGATTTACCAACCTTTAAGATCTAAATGATTTCCCTTATTTTACCCCAAAAGTAACAGATCCCCTTCCTTTTCAATCAGAAATGAAAACTTTGTTCTGTCTCCAGTCATGTGTCGTGAAACAACCACTGTCAAGGAACCACACATTGGAGTTGGTGGGT
>JACBKR010005686.1:0-16884 GCA_014218235.1 Colocasia esculenta | reverse complement strand
CAGTCTCAATATTGAAGACTTGGATTTAATAACGACATAGTGAAAACAGCAATAGATCTCTCAGTAGATGATGAATAACTAAGCAGTAGAGGAGACGTGAGAATTATATGCATAATAACAACACTATTTTGACGCCAAGCCTGAGAAATAAGCAAAGCAACCATGAAGTTTGTAAGTAATAAATCAAGCAGATCCATGGGTGCATACCTGCAGCACCAAGTTTCTCTGCAAGCTTATCTAACATTTTGAAGTTCTCAGCATTTTTAAGTCCACGACCACCAGTCACCACAACACGTGCATTTCCAAGATCTGGACGCTCTGTTTCCTGAGATGTGTGATTTAGCCATCTTGATTTCGCACAAGCAACTGTTCATAGGAAAATATCACAGCCATGTTTAACAGGTACACAGATGACAGATCAGCACAATTGAAAAACACAAAACAAGTTCTCAAAAGTCCCTACGCCGACACAGATTACAAATCTCATCTATGAAGTCCATGCAATGGAAGGATTTCCAGAAGATGGACTAGGACGAAAGATACCAACAATTTTGGAGGTAACAGGAATGAGCTGATATCACAATAGACATCTATCTAATAAGGTTTGAATAATATTTGTCCAAGAGTTTATGTAAAACTATTATATATTTAGAAGCTAAACAATGATCCAGAAGTTGGGTAAGTTGCAGCAACTTATTAGAGACAAGTTTAGCAGTAACATGAGCAAAAGCTCCGTAGACAAGTATACCAGACTCAAGTTCCCGATCAACCTTGTATTCACAGCCCAGCAATGATCGGACGGTGCCCACAACCGAATTGATTACCAGTACAAGTTGACTGGGATAGCAGTGCAAGTATACTTCCTATTTACCCTTCTATGTACGGAAGTAGAGCAAATACGTAATTTCTGATTTTCTGGTTCTTTTCATTAAGCTCATATTTCCATGCATTTTTCTGATCACCCTTTCCAACAAGGGCAGAGACATAAACATTTCCTTCTTGGTAATTACTAATTAATATAAAAGGCACAGACTGGTCAGTTAGAGCAGTTCACTCTCTCGAGTCTCGACTCATCTCCACATTGTAATTGCCTCCTCCTGTCATGGTACCAGAGTGGTGATCATTCTGGGAACCATCCCTTTCTTACCTGATACTCCAAAGCATCTTCCCAGCAGGCCGCAGCTCTCTCTCTCTCTCTCTCTCATTATTGTAGCACAGCAGCAGCATCGCGGTTACTGTGGCACAGGTTATGTAGCATCGCAGTTACTAGAGTGTAAGCAACGTGAAGTATGCTGGAAGCCCCTTACTCTTAGATTGCCCATCTCCCTAGAGGCTTGTCGCACCTCCGTTGGATGCGTACACTGGTTCCTGTGCAGCTTTCTGTCTCGACAGTAAGCTGCTCTACGTTTTCAAGAGTTATCTCATCTTTACTATCTGGAGGAAACAACCTATGCAGAAGAGACAGAAAACCAATATTTTTCTTAAGCCAATCAAAAGGTCATTTTTCATGAAATAAGAGAAACAATACATGCCTGAAGACAAAATAAAGGAAGCAACTACAAAAAAAGTAAAACAGAGAAACAAAAAGCTAATCCCCACTGAGATTTAAAGTAAAAGACAACAGAGAATGAGAAGATTAAAACATCTGAAAAGGGAACAAGGGAAAATAAAAGAAGACAAATGGATAACTAGAAGAGAATAGAGAGAAAGAACATCAGGAAATCAGTCAATTCCTGTCAAATAAGGGTAGCAGTGGCTGGAGTGTCATATTAAAAAGTTGGAAGCAGTCCTACAAAGTGTAACCTTGAAGGATTAGTGCCCTTCTTCAAACTCTATCTTATGTAGGGCTTCACTTTGGAAATGACGGAAGAATGAGATGGCAGAGTGAAGGGTGTTCTACCCAGCCGTGTTTTCTCTGCTTTGGAAGCAGACAGTAGTTATCACTTATCCTGCAAGTGTGAGATCATTAAGGCTATTCAGAAAGTCTTGATAAAAACTATCGGGGACAATATTTTAGACATTCTGCAAAAAAAAGAAAGGTTCTTATCCAGCTACAGATGGTAGTAGTGATCTATCACCCTTACAGTCTGAGAGCTACAAAAGAATATTCAGCAACCATTTTCAATGGTATTCGATATTCTTAAGAGAGCTCTATACTGAGCAGAAGACAGGATCAGGGAAGCAGGCTTGGCAGTATGAGAAGATGCGACCACATGGGAGCCTCAGTTGTTGAAGAAATGTCTTCTTTTGATGACTAATTCTGACTGAGAAATCTTGACTTCATTTTTCTTCACTACTTTAAATCTATAAGCTTCATAAATTTTGCCCTCTGTAGTCTTTCCGCAAACTTGTGAACTTTTTGTTTTCTTTCATGTTTCCTCCTTTGTTTCTGGAAGGATAGATTGTTTCCAAATTCTGGGTGTTAACCGTGATTGGAGGCCAGTTGTTATTGCAAACCTTTTTGATCTTCAACCAAATATGACACTGTCACCTTCTAGGAAAAAGAAAAGAAATAGGTTCAAGCATGTCACCCATGGCAAAAATTCATTGGCTTTAGTTTTGGATGCTAACTTCAAATCAGTGTGCTGTCCCTTCCGTTGGTTCCCGATAATGGTTTGCATAGGTACCAATGAAACCGGGATCAATGGATTGACTGCAATGACAGACCCATGACACTAACCATGATGGTCAGGTCAGCAGATAGCATGGATGTGGGGGTGTCGTCCGATACGTGTCGGTATCGGATGACAAGTATCGATAATCCGAAAACGGACCAGAACACTGTTCCGGTCCGATAACTAAAAAATAATAATAATAATGGTTTTGGGCGACACCCGATACCATTTCGCCCAGAGTCGGCCCGAAAAGGCCAACACCAAGCGAAACCGGACGCGTCCGTGACCCCCTCAGATTTCAGATCTTAGGAGTTTCGCCACAGAGGGGGGAGAGGGACTGCTGCAGTGTCATGCCCCGACATTTAGCAGCGGAAATAAACGTCGAGAGCGTGAACGATACGAGTATTAGTATCACAGTCGAGTAGTTCAGAGTGACATCTAAGTATAACAAAAGATTTAAGACAATAATAATGCCAGCCAAATACTCTTTAATTCATTTCCAACAAAACTATCTTGAAACCTCATAAGTCAAAGCCAATAACATGGCCCATTATTGTATTTCAAAGTGCATATGACATCAAGAAAAGTTTACCTAATATTACAGACTTTATGGACTCTAATCTTGATGGCTGACAAGATAGGTACGCTTGAGATGCTCATCACTCTTCCCCAATCCCGTCATTATCTAGTTCCTCAAAATCATCACCTGAAAATGTTAAGGAAAGCAAGTGTGAGCGCACTAACGCCCAGTAGGATTTATATCTCGTGGTGCGGGCATGCTTTACGTAATTAACATGTTAACAGGTAAGATACTAACATGCAATACTCATGACAATAACGATAGCGATAATTCCAAGCTATAACATGTACGAGAACGGTTCAGTAAACCAATTTAATGACAATTCTCGTGTGAGACGGAACGATTGACAATGAGATGGGTGACAGTACGATCATTTATCAGATAGAAGGGATTCAACAGTCTATAGCATGTATAGTAGATATCACAAGTTGAATTCCGTAGAATTCCAATGAACAATGACATATTGGATTCAATAACGATGACATGTACAATAGATTTGGCCATTTCACATATAACAGTTCAATCAATCAATCAATCATTCAATCATTCAATAACAGTGTGGAAATTACCCAGATCAATCTTGCAGTCAATTAGGTGATTGCCAGACACCTCAATAGATCATATACTCTCGCGATTATAAGTATTTCGGGTGCTCCTCCCAGGACCAGACTGGGCCCTATTTGCACAGGCATGGTTGTGAACCGAAGTTCCAATAGTTTCTAGTAATTCCATTCATTCATTTATGGCCAATACGAATTCCAAACAGTAGACAGTATGTACTAAAGATTATGTCAATGATTATAAAGAACAAGGCAAGTGGACATGATCCGGAGTAAATTTCGGTAGCATAACAGTTTAATTACTTTAGTCTAATCTTTACATTTAATGGCTTGGTTTCAATATGTAAAATCACTCTCACGAGAAGTAGATAAGAACGGAGGTGCTTTCTATCTTCTGGGAACTTCAATAGTACAACCAACTCGGTGTCCATGGGGAATCCATGAAGCACGGAGAATTACGGAGGTCTTAGAGAAAAGGTCACTAGTCTACCGATACGGAATGACCGACCGAGAGTTTCCAAATCCCCAAGAGAGGGCTGCCTATACGTGTAATGTGTCGTGTAGAACGTGTCTCAATCCACAATCCATCGGTTTAAAACAAGACGGAAAGCAATTAACATAGTCACATGACATGGTATTCAATTCAGTCTATCACATGATTTCTGCACTTTTAACATGTAATCATTCCAGTTATAAACAAGCTAGAGTATGGACATAGCTCATATCAATCACATGGTAGATAGAATCAAACAATCATTAAGAACACTTAGAATAGAGATTCATGTTCTTATAGCTTTCATGTAGGTTGATGACTTTTAGGCCATTGACTAACTAACTGACATGATATAACAGTAAAACGTGCATAAAGTTGACTGTACAACTCAAGAAAACAGTCTCGGTTTGGCCTTTAAATCGCGACGGGCTCAGTCGTCGCATTTAAGAGGACCGTACATGGTTCAGATATAAAGCAGTCTGCGAAACATCAAATCGCGACGAACATGTCCGTCGCCTTCATGCGATGGCTTTTAAAACGCGACAGCCTTGTCAGTCGCATTCATGACGCGACAGGCAACAAGTCGCTACAACCCTGAATCACGACAGTTTGACACGTCGGGTTCATGAGGTGTTTTTCAAAATTCTGATATAAAAATTGTCCGAAAACATATGAGCGGGAAATTGGTCAAATCACGACGGCATGATCCGTCGCGTTCAAGATCGGCACTGAAACCTATACGATACACAATTTTATCTGTCAAAACGGTCAGGTCAATAAGTAAACGCAACGGAATGTCCTGTCGCCTTTTACAGAAACGCGATGGTCTTGTACGTGTGAATGAACGCAACGACTGAGAGTTGCGCTTAGCGCAATGGCTTCTTCCCCGCCAAAAGGAGGGGAGGAGGCGAGAGGGCGTGGGTTCGAACCCACACCCTCCCCTCACAATTCCCATCCCCTTACCAACTTACCTACAAAAAAAAAAAAACGCGACGACTGGCGTGGTCGTGTTCATGGATCTTGCCCGAAAACATGCAGTTCCTCATGATTGACTTATAACTCGAAATACAGAGGTCTTTGGACAAAACTTTGAACATGAAAAGTGTCGAGGCAACGAGTTGAAGAGAACCACGGTTTTGGTTTGACCCAATTGGCCTCGGTTTGCGTGAAACACAATAAGAACACATAAAGCCCTAATCATGCGCGACTCTTGGAAAACACTTAATATGACTAACATGGTTCATAAACGTTGGGGAAAACACATGCATATGAAACTAGACTCGATGCTCTTTCCATTGGTATGTGCTACGTTTAGATTAAGCCCGAGAACACCTACCTTTGGATAGTTCTAAGACAGGTCTTCTACACAGGTCGCAGCAGTGAAAGGTTGAAGAAGAAGCTGGGTTCTTGGCCGTCCTCCTCCTTTCCTGGTGCCCTAGCTCGCCTCCTCTCGACCCCAGCATGATGGTGACCCTTCCCAAAGAGTCTTATGACGATTATTTATAGGATTAGGGTTAATTTCAAGTCTTAATGAGACTAGGAAAGTTGGGTTGCGGTTCTAGCATGGTGCCTTCCAAGTTTTGGGGATTCTCCTCCCAATTGGAGTAGTAATGCTATTAGAAAACCTCCTAACATAGCTGGGTACGAATTTGGTTACTATGTATGGCTAATTACCTTTGTTTTAGCCCTAATTTGCCCCTTCCTATTTTCTGCACAATTATGGTTACGACTTTTGGGATTTAATGTCATTGGGTTTTGTTCTTTGGCCCAATAAGAGTTGTGTTGGCCCAGAATAATTTAAATGGTTGATTCCCCTTCTTGGGAGTTTAACTATGACTTTTATTTTATTTGTTTTATTTAACATTATTATTTATTTGCTAGTTTCCTTAAATTAATAAATTTTCATTGGGCGTTACATGCGCACGCGCCAGGGCCACCCCTGCGGGCCGGCCGGCGACCTGGCCGGCCCGCTGGCACCACCCCCCCCCCCCCCGCTGGGGAGTTTGCATCCAACCACCTCCGCCGATCCCCTTAACCCCTATAAATAGAGGGGTAGGGGCCAAGGGGAGAGCACCTTGCGCCTTGCACCCTTGGGCACTCCCGACGTGAAGAAGTTCACTATTTTTGTTCTAAGGAGAGAAATTACCTCTCTTCGAGCTCTCTTCGTTGGTGCGTGCTTGCTTGTCCGGGCTCCGTCCGCACTCCGTCCGACGTGGAGAAAGTGAAGACACCGCAGGTCACTCCGCAGGTCAATATATTTATAAGACTCGGAAGTTATGTAAATAAGTCCTTCCGTGTTCTAAAATAACACGTGTGAAGGCATGTTGATGTAAACGTCCAATGAAGGCATAAATACCTCATTGAGGACGTAAATGTAAATGGCATGTTAATGTAAATGCCCGATGGAGGCATAAATACCCCATTGAGGACATAAATGCAAATGTCATAAAAATTTGAGGACACTTGTGGAAATTTACTTGTCGTCTAATTTCCTTAAATTTCAGCATAAGGTTTTTTAACAAACGTATCGCATCGAAGGTATTCGGGTTTTTACCCGATGTAAATGAAACACTGACTCCGGTCGGTGGGGAACGGTCCAGTACACAACCACTCTAATCGCCTGAAAATACGGACGCACGTGGAAAAAAATATAAAATATTCGAGGACTCAGGGTTTACACCCAATGCACCTCATAAAAATAAACTTCTTTGTCTCTTTATTGCAAACAGTCTAGCACGCCCGAAACGCAAAAAATTTCGAGAAGACGTATGTGCGTCCGCAGTACGTCGAACTCTTTAAAATATATATTCTGCGTTCCACAGTATCATAGCCTCTACTCCATATACCAAGGAGAAAGGCGAACACCCAGTAGGGGTTTTGAATACTGTTCGGTAAGCCCATAGAGCTTCATGAACTTTTTTTCCCATTCACGCTTTCGGTTGCCAACTATTTTACCGAGCAGTTTGCAGAGTGTTTTGTTAAAGGCCTCTGCCAACCCATTTGCTTGTGGATTGTAGACTAATGATGTTCTACAATCAATATGAATTGCATTGCCACCAGATAGGATGACATTCCTATTTCTATGGGTATCATAGCCTCTGCTCCATATACTACTGAGAAAAGCGAACACCCAGTAGGGGTTATGTATACTGTTCAGTAAGCCCATAGAGCTTCATGAACTTTTTTTCCCCATTCACGCTTTCGGTTGCCAACTATTTTAACGAGCAGTTTGCAGAGTGTTTTATTAAAGGCCTCTGCTAACACATTTACTTGTGGATTGTAGACTGATGATGTTCTCCAATCAATATGAAATTTGGCTGTGAAGACATATATTGTCTTATTTCGAAATGGTGTCCTATTATCAGATATGATTCTGTGAGGGGTACCAAATCTGCAAATTATGTGTTGCTTGACAAATCTGGCAACGGCTTCTCTGTCACTTCTCGCAATGGAATAGTTTATGCCATGGTTCAAAAACTCGGTTGTTGACACGGGGATTGTTTTTCGCACTCGGTTTCATCCGTGCATTTCATTTTATTTTGTTCATGGTATTCATTTATTTCTCATATTTTGTATTTTGGTATTTGCGGGGCGTGCCAGCTGTCTAGCAGACAGAAAAAGAGTCCGCGCGATGCGGAAGAATTTAGGTGTCCGGGGAACGGACGGGTATGGTGTCCGTGAAACGGACAGGTTGTGTCCGCGAACGGACAGGTTGTGTCCGCGAACGGACGGGTGCGCCGTTTTTAATCTGAACTCCTGAGTCCCATGTCTATTCTCATCAGGCGATTAGGGTAGCATGTGCTGGACCTCTGTCTCCATCAACGGAGTCGATGTTACATTTACATCGAGTTAAAACTCTTTGTATTATTTAATACCAATTTCTAACCCGAATACCATTCATAGTAAAGGACGAGAAAAATATAGTGTTTTTTTTAGAAAATCCTGGTGTGACATGTTTTTCCTTTATTTGATTATTTTTGAAATTCCTTTGCTTGGATATTTCATTTTTTTGAATGAATGCTCTTTTGGAGTCCAAAGTTCGATTTTTGAAAAGGGGAGAGGGTATATACCCGTAGACCTATTTGAGGTCTCTTCTTCTTTTGCAAAAGGGTTGTTGGAATAGGCATTTTATTTGGGAAAACACGGATTAGTATATGAACGGGTATATACCCGTGGATTTGATTCTGAACTTGGGGGTATTATAACTCAGAGCAACACTCCGTATTAGAAGGATGACTGTGCAAATTTTTATATGAGGTTCTTTCACAATGCCATTTTTTAGCAAAGTCCGAGTTTAAGGTAGAGTTTCTTTTCTCCTCATTTCGCACTTGTGCGGGTACAATTCCGGAGAGCATATGGATGTATCTCCATGGAAGTCCTTGTACCATTGTGATTACTGTCCAAAGTCCATTTCCACGGGTATGGTTCTCGTGGAGGTGCATATGTGCTCCCATTGGAGTATCTGAGCGCAGTTCTTGTCTTATCCTCCTTTTTTTGGATGTGTGTATATTATCACAATCCTTTTTTTTTTTGAATATATGAGTATGTCTTGGCGAGTCCCTGCTTAAGCAGGGTGTCCTTGTAGTGGTGTATTTATATGGGCGTATGCTTATGTCCATGTGTTCTCGGGAGAAACTTTACCGGAGGGATTTTGCCTTAAGAAGATATATGTGTATAAACAAATTGCACTTTGTGAATATATTCTCAAACGGTATCTCTATTGAGCAGAGTACGATAAGAAGGTGCCCCCGTATGAACGGATTCCCTTTTGAGAAACATTACACAATGGGGCATATTTGTGATTAATAGATATGTTCTCGGGCAGAGTCTCTATTTGGGCAGAGATTCCACTAAGAAATACATTTATATAAACATGAAGTTTGTGATTATACGGATATGAGGGAACTTTTGTCCGGGCAGGATTCCTCCTAAGAGACATATGCGTATAGGCACAAATTTGTGATTTTATGGATATATTCTTAGGGGAGTCTCCATTTGGGCAGAGTTCCCCTAAGGAACATATACATAAAAACATAATTTGTGAATATACAAATATGTCTTGGATAGAACCTCCGCTTGGCAGAGTTTCCTCTAAGAAACATATACATATAACACGAATTTGTATTTATATGGATACGTCCCCTGAGAGAGATTTTTGCCTGGACGAGATTCTCCTCAAGGAACATATTTGTACATTACAAACTTGCGGTCTTTATATATGTGTTCTTGGACGGAATCTCCACTTGGGCAGAGTTTCGTCTTAAGAAACATATATATAAGAACACAAATTTGTGAATATACGAATATGTCCTTGGGCAGAACCTCCGCTTGGGCAGAGTCTCCTCAAGAAAACATATACACATAAGCACAAAATCCCCCATCCCAGAGACTTGCTCGATGGGCGGGGGGAGAACATGGGTAATTAAATACCATGTGTCCATAGAGACTTGCTCGATATGGACGGCATTTAAACCCCGGGAATATCACCCCACAGAGACTTGCTCGATGTGGGGGATGGGGATTAAGAAAGAATGTCGATGACGATTACGCCGACCACTCTCCTCTCCGCGCCTGGCCTATCGGGCTAAAGAAGGGGATTTGTACCTTCGCACACCAAGCAGGGGGATTGGAGAATGAGAGAGGGAATGAGCAAATGCTCTTTTCTATTTTTCTGGAATTTTTCCAACAGGGCTTCGCCGGAGCAAATGGAAGACCCCCTTTCTTATGGAATAGGGGGGGTATTTATAGGGGTTTTGGCCCCTTTACATTGCGTGGGAGAGAGGAGAGAGCCCAACCGATGGTGACCTCATGATGAGGTCACCATCGGTTAGGGGAGATCCCCCCTTAACCGATGGTGACCTCATCGTGAGGTCACCATCGGTTAGGGGGGTCCTAACCGATGGGGGGGGGGGGGAATTTTCTATAAATACCCCCAACACCCCTATTTCTGAAGTGTTATGCCGGAGGTGCTGCTGGAATCCTGCTCCGTCTCCTTGGAGTTTCGCCAATAGAAGACTGCTGTGCAAAGCTTTGGAGTCCTTCCTCGAGCTTGTTCTTTGTACTTGTGCTTTATACTTGGTCCTAAGACCTTGTGCTGCCGGATTTTTCCGTGCTTCGTACTTGAACCATACTTGAACAAAGGAGAGCCCTTCCTTGGACTTCATTTTAACCGGAAGACCAGGCACCACTTAAGGACCATAACTTCCTTGTTGGACTTGGAGACGGACCTCGAATAAATTTGTAACCTAAGTAACCTGACAGTCACTTTAATCACAATTTACTCAACCTCCTTTTGAGTAGGCCGTCCAGCTATTATTTCTTAGACCACCATATAGTGGATCATGCCTACTTTGCATAGTAGGGTTTTTACATTTTACCTTGCAACAAATGCCCCCCACGGGACACGTGCAGGAATCAACAAGTGACGGCACGCGGCCGTGCGAATTTTTGCCTTGCATTCCGAAGTATCTCGTGTTGCTTTCGGATTTTGCTTAGCTGGGCTTAGCATTTTTATCCATTTTCTCATTTTCTTCTGCCTGCACTTTTTCTTCTCAGGCTTCCGACCATGCCTTTCAAAAAGAATTACTTGGCTCGTGACAGCCATAGCCAGAAGACCCGTGACGGGGTCGTTCCGAAAGGAGTTATGATGCCTGCCTTGGCGAGGCCCGTATTACTGAAGCCATATCTCCCTGGATAGCGGTTACCATGTAGTAGCAACCTTATTTGTTACAATTTTACCTTGCAACAAATGCCCCCACGGGACACGTGCCGGAATCAACAAGTGACGGCACGCGGCCGTGCGAATTTTTGCCTTGCATTCGAAGTATCTCCGTGTTGCTTCGGTTGCTTAGCTGGGCTTAGCATTTTTATCCATTTTTCTCATTTTCTTCTGCCTGCACTTTTCTCTCAGGCTTCCGACCATGCCTTTCAAAAAGAATTACTTGGCTCGTGACAGCCATAGCCAGAAGACCCGTGACGGGGTCGTTCCGAAAGGAGTTATGATGCCTGCCTTGGCGAGGCCCCGTATTACTGAAGCCAATTTATCCTCCCTGGATAGCGGTTACCATGTAGTAGCAACCCTTAACCCTGAAGGCCTTGCACCAAATGGCTCAGTGGATTACTCTCGCATTTGTCGCCAAAAGGGAACCTATCATTATGTGTGGAAAGGAGGCTATCCAAACCATTTCCCATCTGATAGGGAATTATTCTCCTTTATCCAGCAGTTCATCCCACCTAATATGCTTGAGAATGATCCCTGCATTTCGGCCGAGAGGAGATATCTGGAATTCGCCATTTTAAGGTTCCGGGATAGCTTCCTGGGTACTTGTGCCTTTTCCTATCCCAGTTTCCCTCTGGGATACATGCCTTTGAAGAGGATGCCAACGGCTGATAATCTTGGCCCCTATAACCGTGACTTTGATTGTTATACTCGGTCACGAAAGATGTCCCCTGTTATTTGGAACTTGCAGAATCGCCATACAACTGCGATGGAGATTAATGGCACTTATCTAATGCCTGGTGACTCTCGGTATGCTGCCGGAAGTCATGATATCCGATGTCTTTTGGATCGGATTATTGACTTCACTTCTCCCAGCTGGTATGGTACTGGTCAGTTGTGCCTTCTCATATTTCGCTATGGAGCCATAGAATGGTTGACTGGTATTCTGCATCACTATGGTGAAATCTTGAAGAGATCTGGCATCTATGGAGCTGTTGAGGCAGCACTGTATGACTACCCTTGTTACACAGGTATTCTCCGAGGTTTGGTGGAGAGATTTAGCCCCGATGGAATACTTCGGGACGGCTGAGGGTGAAACTTCCATTGACTTATGGGGTTTTCACCAAATTTCAGGCCTGCCAATATCCGGGCTTCTTTATGAAGAAGTTGTATTGGATGACTTACACAGCCATCGTGGTAATGGCTCCGGCCAATATTTTTATCCATATAACCTCTGTTTCCTGACAAAAGTATGGCGGGACCTGGCCCGTGTCGGGAAAACAGACAGAGCATCCTTGTCTTCCTCAACTGTAAGAGTCAGTCAAAATGCCTGGCTTCGATATTTTTATAATGGACCATTTTGCTTCTTCGAGAGTTTTTCAGTCGAGGGTCGCTGTTTAGAAGAATATCAACAGCTAGAAGTGAAGAAGCCTTCCCGGGGACGATTCATCTGTCCCGAAGGATATGGGTTGGAATCCTCGGCGGCTACCTGACCGTACTTATTTGGCCGTACTTAGTTTACTGGCTATCCAGCTTTGTGTTCCCCATGGAGAAGAAGAATATCTTCGGCCAGGCCTAATTATCCTGCTTGTCTTCTGGCAGAGGGCCGTCAACTTGCTCTGGCCCCTGCAGCACTAGCAAAATATTCCACGGGTTGGGATCGTTGAGTTCACATCCCAATCCTCGAGATCGGAAGGTGCAGCTACCACCCATTACTTGAGTGCTTGGGCCGGCCTCTTACTGCCTAGTTTGTGTCAGATAATTGATTTGCCTCGCCCTCAGCTCCATTAATCTTACTGTTCCGAAATCGTCAGCTGGAGATCCACTGACAGAGCTGATGAGTACTAGATCCAGTTTATCTTTTCTGCCGAACAACGAGCAGGGGCTACTTCAATTTGACAATGCATCCGGGAACCAGGCCTTTCTGCACCCATACTTCCGATGGGACACAATATCATTCAGCAAATAGCAATAGCCCCAGCCAGTCCATATATCAGGACTGGTTATGCTGTATTCGGCCCGGAGTATTGGTGTATCGCGTAGGATCGACTCTTATCACTGAGCCTTATTATCCTTCGCGATTTGCCAGAAATTTGGGTATGATCAATCTATCCCGCCACCTGCGGAATTTCCATTGTCAT
This sequence comes from Colocasia esculenta, assembly GCA_014218235.1. Lineage (NCBI taxonomy): Eukaryota > Viridiplantae > Streptophyta > Magnoliopsida > Alismatales > Araceae > Colocasia > Colocasia esculenta. Next base: position 3,777 of record JACBKR010005686.1, on the reverse strand, counting down.
TTCGACTCCACCGCGGTCATGATGTTCATATGACGGCAACAAGTTGGTGGAATTATTTCCGTCATCCTGAAACAGGTTCAGCATGTGCCCTTCCTGTGCCGGGAATGACGGGACATATGGATATATTTTATGCCCGATGGTGGTTTGACCGGAGCGGTATTTTCCGACTTCCCCTGGCAAAATAAGGGAGAGGGAGGATTCTCGGCTTGTGCAGTACAGCTTGTCCCCGGTTACATTGACGAGGCATATCTTAACCGGCACTTTTCCAGCATAGCAGCTCGTATAAGAAGCGTTATGATGCCAGCATGTCACATAATACCAAGGCCGAGAATGACAGGTATTATTATCAGGGGGAAATATCGCTCCTGGCACCATAGAGCTGGTTTGGACAAAGGCTCCGGTCGCCAGCGATGATTCTTCATCATATTACTGGTGGGTGGAATCATTATTATCTGACTGTGGTCACTCTCCTACGTTCCTTTGTCGACAAAGATACCTCCAGAGTGCATCGGCCATCCCGGATGGACACGATGGGAAAGACATCTTATTAATGTAATTGGCAATATTGGGCCTCTGGAATATATCCCTCGGCTGGAAAATGCCAAGACATTTCAAGATGTTCAGGATATCATGAAGAAGGTGGGGAAAGCTTGCAGCACCATCTTCCCTCAGCTGGTACCAAGGCCTTCATCAGAGTCAGCACGTAAGCCACCCCTTTCTCCCTTCTTTTTTTTTTGTTTTTCTCTTTTTTTTTCTTTTCTTTTTTTTTGTGTCCCCCCCCTTTTTTTTACGGTGACCTCGTCTTCCAGCTACTCCTGCTTTGAGGATAACAGGGATAGGGGCAACGGGACTCGCCCTGACGCTCCTTCTTCCTCTACAAATAGAAGAGCCGAGAAGGCCAAAGAGGTTGCATATGCCTCTTCGAGTGGTACACCCTTCTATTTCCCATCTTCCTCTTTATCATTGGTTCTTATATTGATTTCTTATACTTTCCCGCACTAGATGATGAGACTGATGAGGCGGGCGCCAGTTCACCCCTTCGAGATGAGGGTGATTCTTTGCTTGAGAGTCCCTCTATTTCTCATGGCGAGGGAAACGGGAGCACTCTACAGGCTATGGCAGATCTTTTGCCCGAAGAGGGGACTGATGGAGCTCCCTCTCATTTGCATTTTCTGGGGTGGTAGAAGCAGATGTTGACTGCCCAGACTTTACATATGCAGAACTGGGAGCTTCAGGGGGAGAGTATTCTTCTGCCCCCGTTGAGGTCTATATTCCGAGACCTGTGGAGGATCCTCCTGTAGGGACAACTTCTTTTGGTGAGCCGATTTTCTTAAACCCGTATAGAGTTTTCATGACATATTTCTTTTCATGACGAATCCTCCTCCCTTGCTGTATTTGCTTTTAAAAGGGGCAGAATTTGTGATCAACTGTTGGCTGGGGAACGACAGATTCATATCTGTCTCGGGAGCGAGCTTCTCCATCCCGAGTTGGAGAATTTCACTGAGCCCGCTTTTGGATTTCCCGACTCAATCCACCTTTCAAGTGGGCGATACAACAGGTGGGGGCGGAGGCCTTCAACAGGCAGATTCTACCTGTGACCCTCCAACCTTCCCATATGATGGGGAGCAATTTTATTCAAATCCGCCATATTTTCCCAGCTCCTCTCAAGATCCATATCCTGGACCATCCAATCTCACTCAACCTTCAGAATCTGAGGTTGAGGAAGAAGGCGAAATCCCCGTTCCAGGTGAAAAGGAGCCGAGTTTTATGGCTTGCATCATTGAGTTGGTGTTTTACCAGCTTTGTCTTGCTAACAGCTTTTTCTTGCTGCTGATTTCTTTTCTGGGGCAGACGCTGTGCCGAATTCTGACGAAGGCAGCTCTCCGCCCTTGGAGGTTGGTGCTCCCCCTGAGCATGCTATAAGATGGCCTGCAAGGACGCAACCAGCCCCGCATTTTGCTGATGATGGCTGCTGGGAATTCCTTGGTGGCCGAATAACGGCATTGGCAGACTCCACAGACCCGGCGCCCATTGAAGTTATTCGAGAGGCGCTGGAGCAACATACCGGATCTGCCTTTAGCATGGGAGTCCAGCAGGAGCGTTGGATGAATTTTATCACCGATGTTTGGAACAGGGTGTACACCCGTCAGGTTGAGACGACCTGGGCCGAGCGATTTGAAGCTCTGGAGAGCGATACTGAAGCTGATGATCTCCAGGTTGCTGAAGTGCGCAAGCGTCGGAAGACGCGAGAATTGCGGATGGCCGCAAGAGAAAGAGTATTGCTCGGCTGGAACGCGAGCTTGGCGAGGCAATATTGTCAGGCTCAAGATTGCAGAGATGAAGTTGAAGATCCCGAAGAGGGAGGCCTCCGTGCTAGAGATAGAAACGGCTCTCGCCGGCCCGGATCTTCCAAAGCTAGGAAGGCAGAGCGGCTGCAGAAGAAGGCACCCTCCTGGCTTTGCTTTTCAACATAACCTTTGTATATTAGGCTCGTTGTCTTAACTTGCCTTTTTGTATTGTATATAGTGTGTAACTATCAGTCACCTTTTATGAATCTGTAACAGAGTGACTTATGACTTTGTGAATATATAAATATGAAAGACATGGAAATTCCTTCTTTCATTCTCTCTTTTTTTTTCTTCTTTTTTTTTCACATTACCAGCCTTAGCGCCCTTTCGGGTTTTCACCAAGACTGGCCCCCTTTAGCTTTTTCCAACGGCCCTTTCGGTTTTCACGTTGAGGGGTTATCCATTTTTGCCTGAAGCGCTGTGGAACAAAAAAAAAAAGCAAATATGAAGGTGATGGATGATTGGATGCTTGTTAGGAAGCACCAATGCTCCCTTATATAGTGGTCGACAAGTTAAGTAGGTGACATTCACCTGTGGGCAACTATACTCAGTTAGCTAGCCTGTGAAAAGAAGATGGCTATTTAACCGGGAGTTGGCAACTACGGTAAAATGTTGATCACACCTAACGGTTAAAATCCCACCTAATGGTTTTTAACGGCTTGATAAGAGGTCAAAGCAGTTATGATTAGGGTGACCCCAAGGTTACTTAAAGTCATAACTTGATCCGAGCATTTCAAGCTCTCAAGTATTGTCAAGCACCCCAAGCAAGTGGGAGATGCCGAGGAGAATAAATCTCGGATAAAAATACGGCACGGAAGAATTCCGGCATTACAAGGTCTACAAGACCAAGATAAGTACAAGAACAAGTCCGCAACGAAGGCTCCCAAGACTTGCAATTGATCTCCGTCCGGACGGCAGAAACTTCGACAAAATGTACGGAATGGCACGACGGAAGGCACGGGCTTCTCCAAGGACAAGACCCCTTCAAATGAAGGGGAGGTGGTTCTATTTATAGACTTTTTAAGCCCCTCCCTAACCGATGTGAATACCACGGTTAGGGGGTTTTTTTCCCCCTAACCGATGGTAGCTCCATCGGTTAAGGGGGGTTTTCCCCTTAACCGATGGTACTTCCATCGGTTAGAGGGGAATCCCACTCTAACCGATGGAAGCTCATCGGTTTAGGGGAATTCTCCCCTAAACCGATGGATGTTCCATCGGCTAGGGGGATTCCCCCTAAAACGATGGAACCTCCATCGGTTAGGGGAGTTTTCCCTCTAACCGATGGAGGTTCCATCGGTTAGGGGGATTCCCCCCTAAACCGATGGAACCCCCATCGGTTAAGGGGTCCCCCCTTCAAAAAAAAAAAACTAAAACAAAAAAAAACAGAAAACGAAAAAATAAAGAAAAACAGAAAAAAAACACAGAAAGA
>JACBKR010005685.1:0-16904 GCA_014218235.1 Colocasia esculenta | reverse complement strand
CATGAGAACCCAACATGTGTAAATGGCTAAGGAAATGTGGGATAAACTTGAACTAATGTATGAAAGAACATCTCAAGTTAGGGAAACCAAGCAAACATACTTGTTTCTGAAATGAATTGTTTATGATGAAATCTGATGAATCAATTTCTGAAATGTTTGCTAGGTTTATGACAATCGTCAATGGACTGAAGGCACTAGGTAAAGAGTACACTGATGCTGATTTGGTAAGAAAGATTTGCGCTCTCTATCATCCATCTGGCATACTAAGGCCACTGTGATTGAAGATTCTAAGGATTTGTCCAAAATCTCTTTGGATGAACTCATATGATCTTTAATGACATATGAAATAAATTGAAAAGAAATGAAGAACATATGCTTAAAGCCAAACCAGTAGCACTTAAAGCCTCATCAAGTAACAAAGAGAAAAGTCAAGAGAAATCAAGTTCTGAAGGGTCTGAGTCCAATGAGGATGAACTTGCCCTCATGACTAGGCAATTCAGAAAATTTTTAAAATCAAGAAAAGGGAAATTTACTGTAAAGAAGAAATTTTCTTCTGGCAAAAGGAATATCTCTTCTACTTCAAATGCTAATTCTAGTAGAAATCAAAAAACTGATGAGATTATTATTTGCTACAGGTGTAACAAGGCAGGACATATGAAAGGAGAGTGTCCTGAGAATAAAAAGGACCACTACAAAAAGAACCACAAAATGAAGAAGCCTAAAGCCATGGTAGCAACTTGGTCAGATGATGACCAAAGAGGATGATGAAGAGAAGTCCTCAAGTTCGGGACAGAGGAGCTATGTTTTATGGCCAACAGCAGTGATGGAAAGGTAGGTAATTTATTTGAACAAGTGTCAAATAACCATCTGAAATGTCCAAGAATAATAATAAAAAGAATATTTCTAAACAAAAGAAACAAAACAGATCGACACACACCACTAATAGGTCGACACCAGTCCAACACAGGTCGACCTGTCCAACTCTGAAAATCAACAATCAGTTAAACAAAAAATCAAACAAAAATTTGAAAAATAATCAAAACACAAAAGGAAACTTTCATGATAATTCTTGGAGATTGAAGACAACACATCAATCTGATTGGATCAAATCTTGGAATCAATGGTATCATAATCCTTATTGGTACCATTCACAATTCTTTTATCCAAACTTTCTAAGATACCAACAGAATCCTTGGTTTGAATTTCCATACATGAATAATCATACCAAATTGCATAATCTCCATGCTCATGAAAGAAAGAACATTGGTGTTTTCGTTCCAAAAAGAAATGTTGACTTGGCAAAAAGAGAAATCACTTCTGAAACAAAGAAAATGCCAAAAACAACTCAAATATTGATTAGAAAAGATCTATTGTCTCTGCTCAAGCACACTGATGGTCCCAACAATGTTTGGGTACCAAAATCTTCTCTTCTCTGATTTGATTTTTGCAGGAAGGTCGTGCACCCAAGTCCAATGTATGGTTTCTTGATAGTGGGTGTTCACGACACATGACAGGAGGCAGAACAAAGTTCTCATTTCTGATTGAAAAAGAAGGAGGATCTGTCACATTTGGAGGTAAGAATAAAGGGAAAATCATTGGATCTGGAAAGGTTGGTAAATCCTCCTCAAACTCAATTGAAAATGTCTGTTAGTTGATGGTTTGAACTATAATTTGTTGAGCATTAGCCAACTTTGTGACAAAGGTCACAAGGTTTTGTTTGAATCAGATTTTTGCAGAATAATGATTCTTCAAATGACAAAATTAATTTTTTTGGCAAAAGAGAGAACAATGTCTATATGATCAATCTTGATAAAAAATTTGTTGAAAACATTTGTTTAGTTGTAAATAAAGATGAAATTGCATGGACATGGCATAAAAGACTTGGTCATGCAAGTTTCAACACAATAAACAAACTTTTAAGGCTAAATTTGGTTAAAGGACTTCCTGAATCTTTTCCAAATATTGAAAATTATTTTGTGGGATATGTGCTCAAGGAAAAGAAACAGAAAATCTTTAAAAACCTTCAATGATGTACTCAGATCTAAGTCACTAGAATTACTTCATATAGACCTTTTTGGGCCAACAAGAATTCTTAATCTTAGTGGCAAAAGATATGGTTTTGTTATCATTGATGATTATAGATATACATGGGTTATTTTTTTATCCCTAAGAGTGATGCTTGTCTAGAATTAAGAAACTTCTGCAACCATGCCTTAATAGGTTTTCACATAAAATCAAATCCATTTTAACTGATCATGGGGGTGAATTTGAAAATAAAACTTTTTCTGATTTGTGTGCTGAACTAAACATTTTCCATAAATTTTCTTCTTCAAGAACTCCAAAACAAAATGGAGTTGTGGAAAGGAAGAATAGAACACTTGTGGAAATGGCTAGATCCATGCTCTTGGAAAGTAAACTGCCCAAATCCTTCTGGGCTGAAGCTGTAAACACAGCAATTCACATTCTAAATAGAGCATTGGTCAGACCAAAAATCAGAAAAACCCCCTATGAACTGTTGAAAAACAAAAAGCCAACTTTGTCTTACTTTAAAGTCTTTGGTTTGCAAATACTTTGTACATAATAACAATAAAGAAAATTTGATAAAGTTGATGCCAAAAGTTATGAAGCCATTTTTCTTGGCTATTCAGAAATCTCTAGAGCTTTTAGAGTGTACATTCTCAAAAATAAAACTGTGGAAGAATCTCCACATGTAGTCTTGATGAAAACTCATTCTCAACTGATGATTCTACATCTTGTAGGGTTCCTCAGAATAAGGAAGAAGATGATTTCATTGTTAAATCTTCACCAACTGTTGAGGAAAGTAACGACTCAATTGAAACTCTGGACAACCATTCACCTACCACAAGTGGATCAGGTAATATTGTTCCAGACTTGAATGCATCTCAAGAGGTAATTCCTGTAAATAGATTCTTGAGAGATCATCCAATTGAGAATGTAGTTGGTAATGTGCATGATAGAGTTAGAACTAGATCATCGTTTCTGTATGCAATAAATCAAGACCCACTAGCACTAATTTCCAAATTGAACCCAAGTCAATTGATGAAGCTCTAATGAGTGAAGATTGGATCAATGCAATGCATGATGAACTTCATCAAATCGACATAAATCAAGTGTGGGAATTAGTACCTAGACCTAGTGACCAATCTGTTATTGGCACTAGATGGGTGTTTAGAAATAAATTGAATGAAAATGGACAGTTGTTAGGAATAAAGCTAGACTAGTTGCCAAGGGGTACAATCAAGAGTTTGGTATTGATTTTGAAGAGTCATATGTCCCTGTAGCTAGGCTAGAAGCTGTGAGGATATTCCTTGCCTTTGCATCTTCATTGAAATTCAAAGTTTATCAAATGGATGTAAAGAGTGCCTTTTTAAATGGTTACATCAAAGAAAATGTTTTTGTAGAACAACCTCTAGGTTTTGAAAATGAAAAATTCCTGATCATGTTTTCAAACTTCATAAGGCTCTTTATGGTCTCAAGCAAGCTCCAAGAGCTTGGTATGACCGTTTGAGTTCATTTTTATTGGAAGGGATACACTCGAGGTAATGTTGATCAAACCTTGTTTTAAAAAATAGTAAGTGAAAAATAATTGTTGTCCAAATTTATGTTGATGACATAATTTTTGGATCTACAAATAAAGATTGTGCACTGAATTTGCTAACCAAATGAAAACTGAATTTGAAATGAGCTTAATGAGTGATTTATAATTCTTTTTGGGATTGCAGGTTAACCAAACCAGTGAAGGGATCTTATAAGTCAAACAAAGTATGTCAAAGAACTCCTGAAAAGGTTTGACTTTCAGAACCTCAAGCACTCAAGCACACCAATTGCAGTAAATGTAAAACTAGAAGAAGACTCACTTGGTAAGTCAGTAGACCCAAAGACATACAGAGGTATGATTGGTTCTCTACATTATCTCACTACTTTAGACCTGATATTCAATTTAGTGTGTGCTTGTGTGCAAGGTTTCAAGCTAATCCTAAAGAAAGTCATATGTTAGCTGTCAAAAGAATTTTTAAATATCTTGTTGGAACATGTGAACTTGGCATTTGGTATCCTGGTGGTTGTAAATTCGATTTGATTGCTTATTGTGATGCTGATTATGCAAGTTGTAAGCTTGATAGAAAAAGTACTAGTGGCTTGGGCTTATATCTAGGTGGATGCTTGATTTCTTGGGCTTCCAAAAAACAACACTCAGTTGCTCTATCCACTGCAGAGGCTGAGTATGTTGTGGCTGGTTGTTGTGACACCCAAATTCTTTGGGTGAAACACCAGCTCCTAGACTATAATCATAAGTTAGGATGCCTTCCCATTTTATGTGACAACACTAGTGCTATTAATTTGTCTAAAATCCCAATTCAGCATTCACGCACAAAACACATTGATATAAGGCATCATTTCTTAAGGGATGAGGTTGCTAAGAAATCTCTTGAACTTCATTTCATTGAAACTGAAAATCAAATTGCTGATATTTTCACCAAGCCTCTTCCAGAAAACAGATTTTCATCTTTAAGGAGAGAGCTTGGGTTATGCAAATGTCCACATTCTTCTTGACCTCTCTATCATTGGGTTGAGTGTTGTGTATGTGTTTGTTCGGGCACATTCTGAGGGGGAGTGATTGCTTCATGATTTAAATATTCCTTTCACTCTACATTCTTCTATCTATTTTTTCTTTGCAATAAAACACTTTCCATTTTTGCAACTCAGTTCCTCACTCTCACATTGCATCAGAATTCTTGGTATATCAAATGGTGATTTGAAGAAAGACAAGTTAGACTTGTCTAGACACTCTCACTATGCGTGAGTATATGTCTCTGCCAAGTATCAAGAATCTTGTATGCAATTGTTGAGGGGGAGTCCTGTCTTCAATAAAAACATTCATGTTTTCATTTAATCCTTTGATTCTCTTTATCTTAATGAAAGACTTCTAGAATCAACAACTCAGGGGGAGCTAAAGAATTCATAATTCTTTTCTTACATAAACTCACCATTAATTCATTGTGTTGACACAATTCCTATTCATGAGATGTTCATTAATTTTCTCAAAAGAATCCACATAATGACTTTCTGACTGATCTACTACATCCTTACAGTCAATCTTCAATTATATTCTGACTTCCTAAAGTAATTTAATTTTCTTCAAGACATGAAGCTCACATGTGCATTGAATTTAGACATCTCTTTTACAACTGATGAGGGAAAATGTTGTATTTAGTTTTATAATATTCTCCTTCAATTTTCATACTACAGAGCAATGACACTAATGCTGAGAAACTACAAACCTTCACAAATAATGAAGTGCCATGTATGTCATGAGGTGTTTTTGCTATCTCTGTTCCAAGGGGTCAAAAACATAAAAACAAAAATCCTTCCAATATTGATGATAACTGAGTAACTGGAAATATTGGCATCTTATAAACGTATATTTTCATGTCAAAAGGTTATCATTTGCCCCTTTGAAACTGGATAATGAGCAAATCTTTAGTAATCAGGGACTATGGTGTGTCAAAAGCATTAGTTCCTGTGTGAACAAGATTTACTACATTTGAAAGATTGATTATAAACAAAAAAAAAAAAAATGTCCAAGGAGATTCCATCAAAACAAACAACCTTGCCCTAAATTAGATTGCTTAAGACTGTTTAATTTCATCATAATTGACTTCATTCTAAAAGAAATTTTTCATTACCTTGGATTAGAAGAATATGAAAGATTGCTATTGCTTGTATTGAATGTTCTATATCACTCAAACTGTCATTTCAGTGTTTCATTATAATCAATGAACATATCTTGTAAGGTGTTGTTTAACCCTTGAATTAATAATGGGCTTTTGTTAAGAAATGACAAATGAATCTTTAACATATTAAAAATCCTTGACAAGTTGATTCCATACTTCTTTCATCATCATAAAGACTCCATCTCAGTTTTTTTTTGTCCAACTCAGGTCGACACAGTCCTTTTCTGTGTCGACACCATCACTGGTCAGGTCGACACAGTCCCCTCCTGTGTCGACACCACTGCTTCTCCAAGCGAATTTCTTCATCAGACACTATTTAAGGTAAAAAGTACCGGCGGCTCATCTTACCCTTCATCTCTTGCATGGAGCCTTTTTCTATGCCCTCATTTGCAGGTCGACCCGCCGCCTTTTTTCATCTCAAAGGAAATAAGAGATTTCTCTCTTGTTCCTGCCATCTCCTCCTCTTCCACATCACCTTCCTCTCTTCCCTGCTTGTGTGATGCCTCCCAAGCAGACACCAAGGAGGGGCGCGAGGTCTAGGGCTACTGCTCGTGCGGTTGTGATTGAAGAGCCCCCAACTGAACGTCGAAGCAAGCGTCGCCATGATCCGACACAGCAACATGATGTGTCTTCACCCTCTGCAACTCCCTCCAAGCGAGTATGCAACAATTCTTCCATTCGTTGATGATTATCATGAATGTGCTCTTGAAGACCAGCTTGAATCAGTTCTCCAAGGAATCTTAGCTAACACACAGCGAGACCTTTTCAACAGTCAAGAGACTGTCTCACTTGTGTCTAAGACTCGACTGTCATTTGCTCACCTAGTTGATGATATGGATAGAATGAAGACATTCTTAGCTCACTTTGATGAGGAGATGACAGAACTCAAGGCTGAGCTTCGGAATATTCAATCATCAAGCAATGTGCCAAGCTCATCTTCAGCTTCATCTCAAGTTCCAGCTAATCTCAGTGCTCTTCAAGAGAACATTCATGATAATCATCAACCAATGGAAGAATTGTTGCATACTCGTTTGTCCACCATGCAAACTCAGTTGAGGACAAACTTATCTGCTTTGGATGCCAGAATGCAGTCTATAGAGTCTATTTTACTGCCTTTCCCTCCTCCTCCTCCATCCTCTTGATGGATTTTCTTGTTTTGATGATGTCAAAGGGGGAGAAGGGTGGTTTGTGAAAGGGATGCTTGTTAGCAAAACTTTTTGGATGTGATTGTCATATTTTGTATGGTTCATTTTGAAAAGGGATACTTGTTAGTAACATTTTGTTTTGGTTGTAACAACTGTCATATTGTATAGAAACTCTCTTTCAATGACAACTGATGAAGTAAATGAAGATGTTGAATTTCATTGTCATACATTATGTGTGCTTGGGATTTTGTGAAAGAATGGCTTAAAATCACATTTTTAAGAAAATCAAAATTTTCATGTTGATTCAATGTTGCCATCATCAAAAAGAGGGAGATTGTTGGGTTGAGTGGGTTTAATATCCCTCTCTCCCTAGTTTTGATGATGACTTGTGTGATTTTGTACTTGATCGGCTGAACATGTTACATACATCATTTGTATAATTATAATGCCCAAAAAACATGTTTTAAATAGTTTACACTTCATACATTGATGATAATGCCCTGTGCTAATGACATATGTGTTAAATTTCAGGGGTATACAGTTTTTGTCATGGTTGTGTCGACACATCCATTGGTGGTGTCGACATTGGCTTACTGTCCCAGAAGCCATTTCTGAAGACAGGGTCAAGTAGTGTCGACAATCTCAATGGTGGTGTCGACACTAGACCCAGCTTCTAGGAGATCATTTTGCCGCCTGGGACAGGGTGTCGACACACTCATTGGTGGTGTCGACACACTCCGGCTGAAGTCTCAATGTTTGTTTCTTCTGGACACGTGGCCACTTGGGGTTCAATAGAAGTTGCCTTGGATCGTGTGCCCACGCACTCCAAGGGTACAATTGGACTTGTGGGACTATATATACCCCCAATTTTGGCCCCCAAAGCATGAGGAGACCTCCAGAGAATTCCAGGAAAGTTTTGGCGGCAAAAAGGGGAATCTCTCGCTCCTGCTCATCTCGTTGCTGTGGTGATCCATTTTCCTTCCCTGGAGAGCACGAGGGAGTGAAGGAGTGTTCTGAAGAAGAAGTTGAAGCACTTCTCAAGGGAGCAGATCCAGCAGAAGCAAGCAATTGAAAAGAATCTTATGGTGATTCAGGAGCAATTGAAGCAGAGCATCACCAAGTGATTCAAGCGTCATCAGATCTCTTCAATTCAACCTTCTGCAAGAAATCTTCATCAAAGAACACAAATACTGTATCTATTTCTTACATTTCTGAAGTTGTTCTTCCAATCATCCATGAGATTTGTGCATGAAGTGTTGCACAAGTTTCTGTGAATGAATTTGTCTTGGATCAGATCATTGCTAGAGGATCTGATTTATATTGGTCTTGATCTAGCATGTGTTTTGTGAGCTATTGAGCTCAGATTTTGTGAGTTGTCTACTCAGTGTGTGGTTGAGCAAGTGTGCTCAGTTTCCGGAGCGGGTGTGTTCTAGAATTTGTGTGTGAGTTGTTGAACTCAAGTGTGTTGGAGTCATCGTGCTCCAGTGTGAGTTGTACTCAAATTTTGAGTAGTGTGTCCTCACTATGTGAGGGGTGGACGTAGGATCACAAGTGTGATTTCTGAACCACCTAAAAAATCCTATGTGCAATGGTTTGAATTGTTGATCTGTGTTAGATGATTGCATAGGATTGCAGTTTCACACTAATTGCCTAATTGTCTCACACCTCCTCTTACACACTCACACATCAGATCTGGAAATTGTTTTTGTGATTAGATCTCTGAGTCAAAGCAGTTTTAATTTTCCTAAGCTTCCGCAAGAATTGGCAACAGATCTATTCAACCCCCCCTTCTAGATCTGTTTCACCTAATCACTCGATCCTACATATGGAGCTTGGTGACTGAGGAGGCGGCTTCCACACTCTTCCGATCATCACCCCACGGCCAGGGAGTCATCCCTTTGGGGCTCATTCTTCCATCCCTCTTCTCATTCTCTTCATGCTTGTTATTATTTTTCTTTTAGATACAGACATATTTCTTCCTTTCCCACGTTTTTACACACCCAAGGGGTTTAAACACCCCAGGTTCGTTCCCTCCATGTTTCATCTTTCTCATTTCATTTTGGATAGTTACTTCACTTAAATATGGCATAACAGGGTTTATTTGTTGTTATCGTTGTTTTGGTAGGTACTAAGGGAAGGATAGACGAGGAGCTCTTGCTCTCTAGCCGGCTGGAGGGCAGGAAGAAGGTCCCCCCATCCTTCTCCCACACTGTAGAGAACGCGTCGGCCACCTACATCGTGACAAGGAGAATGTGCCCGGTCGGGGTGTCGTGACAGTGATTGTATCGCGATGTGGAGACCCGTCGCGACATTAGTAAGTGCCCGGTTCTCACTCCTTTTCCTATCACGTTAGCCTTAGTTTCCTTTATATTTTAGGGCAACTTGTTAGGTGGCGATCACATTCCATAAATACATGCTTTGAATATATAAACATGTGTGTTTTTCGATGGGCGCGTAACCCTGTGATTACACCTTTTGGCGATCACAGTGGGACATTCAATGCTAGCCTCATCGTTCTTACTCGCTTGCCTACCATGTTGGTGTGTTCATTTGCTTAGTAGAATCATGTTAGGGTTATCTCTGTGTTTTTTTCCATTGTTCTGCTCTCTGTTGCTAACGCGACGCATCGTGCGGTCGCTACATCATCGCATCCATAAAGGCAGACATGACTTCAGGTACGCATTCTTCCCCTGTCCCCCATCCTGATCTCCTTCTGAGAGCATCCTTATGTCTCCTTCATGTTGCTTTGTCATGTATACGCATGTTTCTCTGTGCTAGAACCCTGCTAGGGCTCGGGTTTTCCTTTTGTTTTCACTATTTGTTTTCGGGTCATATCACGACGGGTCGGGCCGCCGCGACCTTGTCGTGCCGTAGGAGGACAACGGGACTACAGATACACTTTGTTTGTTTTTGTTTTCCGTTTCATGCACAGTTTATGTCTGTCTAGAGAGTCTCCCTCTGCTGTTTACTTTCTTCTATGTTGTATTGTGCTTTAGGTTAGTATTTGTCAATTGTTTGCGTGTAGTTGTAGGTTTCTGCAATCTGTGGTTATCGCGACCAAGCTCTAGGTCGCGATAAGGTCAAGACGGATCTGGTCGTCACGACTTCAGCAGAGACCTACTAGTTAATATTTGTTAGTTTAGGTTAGAGTTTGCATGCACCCCGTTGCACATAGGATCATGCATACACTACTATTTCGTGTAGATAGGATACCTCCTTAGTAGTGGAGACCCTCTCACCCACGAGTACTCATGGGCTGACATGGGCCTGCTATGGAGGGCCTTTGTAAGTCCCCGTGGCCATACGCACATTGCGGTTGCCGGGCTGGCTGTACCCATTGTCCCCCTAGTTCAGGCCGCTCTGCGTGTGAGTTGTGTGCTTTCCCCTTTAGTTACATCGAAGTACTCGAGTACCCACCTACTAGGGTCTTATTTGGCCGAGTGCAATCTCATTAATTATTCCATTAATGGCTAAATGCAAACCCTAAAATCTTAACGATAATCATGTCAACTTGGGTGCTTGCTTGATACACTCCCTCTCATCTAATTGTCCGTTCTTGTGTGCTAGAGTCTAGGTTTTGTTTGTTGGTCGTGTCGTCCCATAATCTCTTAGGGGTAGTGTATGTGTCATTGTTTAGGACATGACAATTATGAATGGTGATTCCAATGTACTTTTTCTAGAATCCTCTGTCACCTCCGAAAATAGTCGATGAGTAGGACGTGACAGTTAGTCTTTTTGTTGTTGTCAAAATAGGGGAGAAATTTAATTTGTTTGAGTTTGTCGTGATTGTTTTGTCATCATCAAAAAGGGAGAATGTTGAGTTATGGTTATGTGAAAACCATAAGCATTGTTTTGATAATGATGTTTTGATGATGGCATAACCATTGTTCATCTTCTTGATGTCATAATGCCATTGTTTTGTTAATGAACTTAAGTGCTCTCATGTTGCATATCCTCTGACAATTGATTGCAAATCTTAGACAGTCTGGCCACATTGAAATCTTCTTAAATGAACTTTGGATGTTCACATTTAATCATGGTCAGTCGAAGTCTGGCCAATTGATTGTTCATCAATCGATTGCTGACAATCGACTCTTTGACAGTCGAAGTTCTGATAGTTGAAGTCTGGCCAATCGATTGCCCATGTGTTTTCTGACAGTCGACTCTTTGACAGTCAAAGTTCTGATAGTCGAAGTCTAGCCAATTGATTGCTCATGTGCTTTGTTCATCAATCGATTGTTGATTCAATTCACATCGATTGATGACTTAATTGACATCGATTGGTCATTCATCTGAACATCGATTGCCTCATATTAAACATCGATTGTCTGCACATCAATTGCTGAACAACTTAAACATCGATTGTCTAAACATCGATTGCTAATCAACTTAAACATCGATTGTCTCATGTTAGACATCGATTGCTTTATGTTTAAACATCGATTGTTGATCAACTTAAACATCGATTGCCTCATGTTAGACATCAATTGCTTCATGTTTAAACATTGATTGTCTAAACATCAATTGTTAATCAACGTAAACATCGATCGCCTCATATTAGATATCGATTGCATCATCTTTAAAAATCGATTGTCTAAACATCGATTGTTGATCAACTTAAACATCGATTGGTCATGTACTTCTTCAAACATCGATTATCATGTCCACATCGATTGTCCTTAAGGTTCATATCGATTGCTGTAAGCTTCACATCGATTACCATGTCTATATCGATTGCCATAAGTCTTACATTGATTGCACTAAGACTCACATCGATTGCTATTATAAGTTGATGAATATAATTACTTTTTCTCCTAAATACATAAAAATGCTATTTGTGCAGGATATCATGTGACTGGCATATGTCTCACTTAAAGTACTTGGTACTCACGCGTCCTCAAGTATTAGGTCACATGATTAGGGCTATAAATATGCTCTTATGCCTTCTAGAAAGGGTTGTAGAAAGAAGCGGGAAAAAGGTGTGCTCAGAAAGAAAAGAAGAGCAGCCGCGAGGAGAAGAAGAGAAACAGAGAAAGCAGAGCTGAGCATTTTGGCAAGAAGAACTCATCAGATTTGAGAGAGATACAAGATCAATGAAATCCCTTGTTCTTCTTCCTGATCTGGAGATCCAGCCTCAGAAGAAAAGTGTCAAGTTCTTCAAGCTTCATCGAAGTCCAGGTGTTCTCTAATTTGAGAGCATAGACAAATGTTCTTCATCTGTGTGTGTGTTTCTATATATTGATTGATATGCATAAGTGTTATATGCAGACTAATCTCTATTAGAGAGTGTGTTTGATTGTGTGTGTGTGTTGTGAGTGTTTGCTCAAGTTTGTGAACTGAGCCGTTGTGCTCTAAATGTGGGTGTTGTATCTCATTTAAGAGATTGTGTGTAATTAATCTGACAATGGTGAGGGGTTGAAGTAGAATCACTTATTGTGATCTCCGAACCACCTTAAAAATCTCTTGTGCACTGTAGTTTGATTGTGTGATTGTGATGTTAATCACATAGATGTTTGCATAGGAGTTTCTATATACACACACTTGATCCAATCTCACACACCTCACTCACATTAGTGGATAAGATTTGTGAAGTTCTAATTGAACAAATTTTTTTAATTGAGGTAAATTTTAATTGCCTAAGTTTCCACTACAAATCACCCCCCCCCCTTTTAGATCTGTTTCCCTGGTCATTCGATCCTACAACAGTGAGTTAAAATGTGTGGGGGACTTAAAGTTGTTGTTAGCATCACTTAAAGTCTAAGTTTTAAAGTATTAAAATAAGAGTTTGAATTGTTAAAGTATGTGTGACAGTGAGTTAAAGTATGTAACATTAAAGTAACTATTGATATGATTTAAAGTGTAGCTTCGAAAGCATTTAAGAGTTAAAAAGTTTTAAAGTAACAGTTGCTCAAGGTTAGAAAACAAAAAACGTTACTCAAGGATCGTCCAGTGCAGATTCTAAAAAAGTAGAGACTAGAAATTAACATCTCAAAAAATACCAAGACTTTTTACGTAGACATTTCTGACAAGGACTTGTAATTAAGTACTCTTACTGACACATACCTATATTTAATTTTTTCTAATAAAAATCTTCTTCCTTATCCAAATTTGGTGTTATCAACCCAACTTATATTGCTAGCTTGTTTGGGTAGATACACATAGGGATGGATCCACGTGATTGTTGGCCAGCTTATTCCTACCATATTGCACAAATCCACAATTGTTATCATGTCATATATGTTGTGTGTTGTCCAATCGTAAGAAAAAATTAACAAGATTTGGATATCTAAAAGGAAAGCGATTGGAGGTTAGAGAATGGAATGACAAGCTAAGATCTATATTTTTTATCTCCAGCTATATGATATTTTGAGGATTATCAAAGAATGTCAACAACATAGAATGGTGGATATTTTTCCTATGAAACTTGACACCATTAGGGAAGAGACAACTAAATGGTCAAGTTTAAAAAAATTTCTTAAGATTTTATTCTAGATTAAATATTTAAAATAATATAAAAATTGTATTGAAAATAATATCACTAGAAATGTTTACTATAAGAAGAGTTTTGCAGGAAGTGAATTGATTAGAACAAATTCAATTACATCATATAGACATAGTGTGATATAATTGTTTGTCGTTGCTAGTCCCTACCCACCTTCGCTTATTGTTATGTGTTGAATAGTACATATCTCCAATCTTATGCAGACCGTTAGATGCCAATATGGACGGTGGGGATGAGACAAGTATGCAAGTGTGGATCTACACAGAGGAGACCAAGTACCAGGAGGCTTAAAAAATATGCTTGGGGAGATCACCCTCTAATACTTAAGTTAGTAACGGTAGTAGTAAGAGGAGGCGAAGCGACTCAAGATCGTTCTCCACAATTGGGGCAAGAGATTGTCTTGGAATTGCTTACCTTCATCAGAGGGTTTCTACGGTGGTTAAATAGTTGCTCACTTTTCCATTGGTCCACGTAAGACATGGTAGCAGTGATGGACAAAAAGTGGAGGGGGCTCTCTACAGCATGACCTCATAAGACATGGTGATCCACTTCAGAGTCATCCCTTTCACATGGCAGTCCAATGATACTCCTAAGGAATGACCATTTGTAGTATGGCGTCTGGATAGGTACGGTAGGGTAATTATTGTTGAAGCACTCCTATATTTTATCCTTTTATTTTGGTGATAAAAAAACCTCATGGTTATCATAATAATCTTCAAATGCACTATAATAATATCACAGAAGAATATATTATAAATGCTATTTGGATGACGCATATGGTCTTCTGCTTGCTCAAAAGTTTTTAAGTATACATCATATACATATATATAATGTTGACTCCGACTTCTGTACAGTCGAAGTTAGGTGTCGATTGATGAACAAAGGTCATCAGTCGAAGTCTTACTGCGACTTCTCTAAAGTCGAAGTTTACATCGATTGTCCTTCACATCGATTACCATATAACATCGATTACTCTAGACATCGATTGTCTTTAGACATCGACTGTTTTTCGACATCGATTACCTTTAGACATTGATTGTCTTTGGACATCGATTGCCTCAAACATCGATTACCTCATAACATTGATTGTATGAACATTGATTATACTTAAACATCGATTGGGTTCACATCGATTACCTTTGAACATTGATTATCTTCAAACATCGATTGCATTCAAACATCGATTGTCTTTAACTTTAACATCGATTATATTTAAACATGAACATCGATTGTATTTAAACATCGATTGCACTCGAACATTGACTGCATTGCAACATCGATTGCCTTAGACTATGGATTGCTTTCACATCTATTACTTCTTTCGATTATCTTAAAATATCGATTGTTGACTATTTGAACATTGATGTCTTTAACTTAATCATCGATTACCTTAAGACATCAATTGCCTCTACATTCAAATATTTCAAAATGTCTTTGGCACCCAATGAAAATTCAAATGCACTTCATATGCTTAACTTATTATTCTTTGACTGAAGATCTTTTTGCCTAGGATCTCTTCCATCCTATAACGAAAGAAAGCACCTATAGTCTATTTCTAGCTATCTATAGAAAATACAGACAGAAGGCAAAAAAAGGTATGAGACACCTGACAAAAGACTTCACAAGTCTGATCATCTGCTTTGCATTTAAGTCTGTAGGTCTACTTCTACTCATAGTCATCATCTTGGACCTACTACTGACATCCTTGGAAGTGCGCACCAACTAGAACATCTTCCTTCTTTCCAAGTAGCCAGTAGGCACAAGAAAGAAGTAGTTAGACTCAAGAGAAGGAGAGCAAAAAAAGGAGGAGGAGAAAAACAAGAGCAACAACTATTGTTCAACGGATCCTCTTCAAGCTGCTCCATAGAAGGATAGAAGAAAAGGCAAAAGAGAACTAGAGAGTGCGAACCTAAATATCATTCAAGGAGTGTACATCTAGTGAGCATCCAACTCTATACACACTCAAAGCAAGAAAGGAAAAGAGCTCGAGCCCATTCAACCTGAAGCATTCAAGCTGTTTGTTTTGCTTCTTCCTCATTCTCTCTCTGTGTAGTTGAGAGTGAGAGAGCTAGAGGTTTAGCCTAAGGAGTGTCTTGTTTTGTAAACTCATTCCTTCTTAGGCTTAGTCTCAGATGAAGCATTTCATTGTTTATCTTGAGCTTGATCCAGGGGCTTTAGATCCTAGCTTCTGTGTTTAGAAGTGTTCCACTTTGGTTAGAAGAGAAAGCTTGTTATGCAAGTGTTCCCCTTGATTAGAAGGAGACCGGCTTGCGCCTAGTGTGACCATTAGGGTCTGTACCAGTGTTCCTGTGACGACCCTTCTTATACCGGTACGATTATACCAATCCACATCGATATAATGAACGTCGTTATAGTGAGACATTAACCAACACTACCACTAGATTGAGATGTACACAAATATAGTCATAGAACAGCGGAAGTAAAAGAACTAACTGTCAATTTTATTTCATCATCCACATTAGACATACATAACCTATATAGCAATTAAAAGAAACTAAAGTCCCATAATGAAATTCTAGATCCAAATTACATTGTTCATCCACAAATACACAAGTCTAATTAATACTATGGAAAAGAAAGTACAATGTCAGTGACTCCACAACAATCTACTCTCCTCGCCGGAATCGCTCTCAACGATCTCCTCCAAGGAAGTAGGGTCACCTGCTAAACCTGTACGCCGAAGTAAGAGTGAGTCTAAAGACTCAGCAAGTGGTCCATACACATATACACACACCATCATATGCACATTTTACTCTCAATTACATCAATCAATACATGCAGCATGGTGGAACAATCTTTAAAGAAAGCCTATCATGATACCTCTACCAATTTCATATCATTTCCATTTTCACATACATGCACATGGTTCAGTTTCCCCTAACATGGCACTACCGTTAACAAGACTTAACATATAGGGATTTTACACTAATCATGTTGAAACTATTTAACAAATCTATGATCACAATAAGCATGCTTTAATTAATCATTTCTTCATGAAATTTGCATAAATATCACTTACTGTTGCCCAAACCACATGAAATTTTAACCACGGGCTGTTTACAGATTGTAGATCATACATACCAATTTTTACATTTTTCTGAGCTATGCAGAATTTACAGAAAATAGAACAACCATTTGCATATTACCCATAAATCAGTTCATCCTTGATTCGCATCATGATGGTCATAATTAGCAGTTTATAGCCCTGTGTCTAACAGTCATAACATTACAGAAGTTTTCCCGGAATTTAACAAGCATCATATGATTTACTAGAAATTAAAACAACCCTTTCATGCTCCCTATTTTTAATCCAGAAATCCGAAAAATAGTCATATAAGGAAAAACAGTTCACTGTTCTTTCCTGAAGAACTAAACGGCAAGGGTCTGGCCGTTCACACAGGTTAACGACAGTATCGGCTGCCGCCAACTTAGGATATTAACGGCAGGAGATCCTGCGTTAAGTTCCTATCTGTGCAAAACACA